>JAXIVJ010007464.1:0-60703 GCA_036785665.1 Chirona hameri | reverse complement strand
AAACATAGCTGGGGTGTTGTAGCCATTGCAATGGAAGAGATGGGAAGAAAAAGAATAAAGAAATGATAGTTTTAACTTTTCTGAGAATTGCTACTTTAATCTTGCGGGGGTTTTGGTGATTTAGTTTCAGTTTCCAATTATTCATTCGGTCTTGATATTTCCATGATCTTGTTTGCAACAACGGGTTCAATTTGCAACATATTGCAACATTTTGCCAAATTCATAATTTGTATATGTATAATTTCTGATCTCTTGTGCCGAACATAAATGGTTTACAAGCCGCATGCTAAACGGTTGATACAGTTCAGTGAAAATGGAGCAGGTCAATCCTTATTAGAATGTGCAATGATGCTTCACCGTTTGCCACGGACAGAAATAGTTTGTTTGCAAGGCTGGTCAGGCTTGAGTAAACATATAGATCTCTTCACTGCTCAAATTATTTCTATGTACAGGGATACTCGGTGTTTATGAACAAAAAAGGCCTTAATGTTTTAACTCACATATTACAGCTGAAGGTACTCCTTAAACAAACTAAATTTTCCACTCTTATGCTGTATACTTTAACGACCGGATAATTTAATGTAGGACTCCGATCTAATTCTGACTTATGAAATATCTTCTCTTGCTGAACCCAAGAGAAGATACAAATGTACTATGCTGTACTCTATTTGTCATGTCTCCTCAGAAGTATTCGACATATGCGCATTTCCACTGGCTCCCACCCCCCCCCCCCCCATTCGTTAACATGTTCATGCCACTCACTCTCACACTCTGTCTTCTTGCATGCATTATGCCAAAATTTCCTCCACCCTCCCAAAATTTTGCCCCAGTGCAGTGGCGTCGATTGATTCCTTAGAAGAAATGGAAATGACGGGCAGGTTACATGCTAACTCTTGCGACAGCCCAGCCTATCAGCCCTGGCAGAACCCGAATTCCATCACGTCTTCCTGTGGGCCTCCTGCCGATATTTCCCCTCGGCATACCACGGGGATAAGAACAGCACGAAGCCCCCCCCCCCCACGAAAAACTGCCGTCGGCCGAAGCTGGCTTACGGCAGGAAATATCTGGACCTCCGTACGGAACACTGGGGGATCTAGGGTCCGAGAATGGGGGGCTAAAATTTCAAGTTTTTGACCGGGGGGAGGGGGGGGGGGGTGGAGTCGGGTCGTCAGCGCGAAAAAATCGTTGAGCGGGGGGGGAGGAGTCGGCTTCTCAAAGCGAAAGTCATTGACCGGGGAGGGGGGGGGGATTTTTGTCTTCCTAATTATCACTTCTTACAGCCAATGCAAGAACACGCGAGGCGGGAGACATCCTTGTATTGAATGCCCGACATGCTCCTGTGGTGGGGGGGGGGGGGGCATTTGCCCCTAATGCCCCCACTCCTCTGGATCCGCCAGTGGTAAAACCAGACAAACCCAATATATATAATCTCCAATATATATTCTGGCCTTTTCATATGATTTGATATTTTACATGATTTTATAAAGACAAAGGAATCGGAGAGAACAAAAATCCACAAAATCAAAATTTCCAAACATGTTCAAAAACTGGAATATATATTGGAGAACGAAGTATTACAATATCCAAACCGAATTTCAAACCAATATCTTTAGTTTTGGCTGACTTATGGCTACTTAAGTATGATGGGTCTGGATTTTGTATTCGACATTTCCAAATATGCACGCGCCACTTTCCATCCTGCTTCCAAAATGCTTCAAAATAGAGGAAACACGAACTAGGAAAAAAATAAGTTTTTTTTTTGGTCGCAAAAGGTTATTTTTTCGAAGTCAGTACCATTTGTCATCGCCAGTTTCAGCGGATTTGGGGGGGGGATAATTTCCATTGGCGCCCCCGTCGAGCGTGGAGGGGGGGGGGGCTTTTGCCCCATGCCGCCCCCCTGGATCCGCCAGTGGTACGGAACTGTATTTAGCGACCGATATTCCATAAGCCTCTGCCACGCCTTCTGGCATTAGGGCCTCTGCCCTGACATCCGTCCTCCGTCTCTGCTGGCCGGCGGCAAGCAGGACAGCACGTGACCTTCCGCCTACTTATCGCAGCAGCAGCCGGCTAATGGTGGCGTTATATTTCCCAGCGTGCGGAACTCTCAGCGGCATCCACTGTCCCCTCTTCCTGGACACAATCTGCCTCGCCGGCTGATGCTACTGTCCCCAACCGTTCAGAAATGAACACAAAACAACTTCTAACTGTACGTTACTTTCTCCTTCGACATTAAATACATCTATCTCATCCTAATGCGAAGATTCACCAAATCCTTCAGCAGTGCGTTACGGACCAAGCCGCTCATTTGCCGCTCCCGGGCGGCTGGAAGCGTAAGGCCGCCATACGGAAAACGGGCTAAATTCGTAATATAATCATGTTTACAACGTATTCTTCAGGAAATGTGACAAACGTACCCCCATGCCAGATAACACCATTGTTCAGGCATAAGCTAACCGGTACTTTGTAACTGTTGAGGTTGGTCCGCCTTTTTGTATTATATAAATAATTATTGGTCATATTTAACGTTACAAATCTCGGAAAACGCCTACTCCCTTGATTATTTGTCGTTATTGAATAAACAACGCACAAATTCTAAACAAACGTACCCCTGTTCTATATAGAAAAATGTGCCGGGAATCCAATGCTAATGTAGCTAAATTGTGCAGCCTATTAGCCCTGGCATGTTTACAACGTTTGCATGTTTACAACGTTTACATGTTTACAACGTACAAGATTTATCAGCAATTAAAAAATAACGTTCGTGAACAAAAAAACTAATATTGCGATTCTTGGCGGCTTAGGATTGTATGGAAGCAATATTAGCGTGTATTCGACAATTCGTCAATAAGACTTGCTTATCGAAATCCTCACGACACAATCCATAAATTATATATGTGTATAGGTAAGCCGAAACGTTGAAGTGACGACCCTATCATCAGCTGACCTTTATACCAGGAGTTTCAACGCTTTAAACGCTTTATCGATTACATCTCAACTTAAATAGCATGGAGTTAATTTAACTTAAACGTTTAGCGATATTGAAATTTTTACAAATTATACCAAGGAAATACATTTATACGGAAATCAAATGACAAATTTAAGATACAAATTTCAGTTACTCTATCTATTGGTAATCGTCTTGGCAATTCACAAATCTTATACAAGGATTTGCATGTGCATTATCATGTCACTTGAACTTTACCAGAAACAGTTGGCATTCAAGGTATCAGCAGTGGCGGCGATTGCAGAAAACCATATTAATCAATAATAACAAAAAAATGAAATGAAGAGAAGGGAAGATAAATATCTGTATCGGAAGAAGGCTATCGAACTGGGTAGGCATTGTCTACGCCCCTACCTTGCCTACATGGGAGAACCGCTCCTTGGTATCAGTACACACTGTGCATCAAAACAAACATTTAAACCTCGGAACCCTGAATTGAATATTAAACTGCATTGAACTCAAGAAAGAAAGAAAAAATTACACTGCCTTAAAAGCATTTAATCGCGTCATGACATGTCTCTTAGATTAGGTATTTTCGTTAATTCCCTCAATCAGTTGTGGTATCATTCACTCATCGGTGTTCCTTCCTCAGTCAACCTTCAGTTACATCCCGAATTAGAGCACTAGGTAATTCACACAAGAGGGTATTTACATACAAATATTGCATCAATAATGTAAAGTTAAATTGCCCCTTGGACACATTAACAAACCGACAATCAGTCACAAATTACATCAATTTGGCTCAGTCAAATAACGCTCCTCTCCGACCTGACCCCGGAAGCCACTCTTCTCCACCCGTCCACCGCTTGACAGATTTTGCAGTTGATATTAAAATAGATAGTCTTGCAAATTGACGATTTTTTTTAAAAATTCAAATGAGAATAAAAAAATTGTAATGCATTACAATCACACACAGCTGATCTAGATTCGCGCCACTGTCAGTATCGTGTCTTATGTACTGTATGCACATCCCTGAAATAGGCCACCACCACGACCACCTGCGCGGCTGACAGGTGACGTCACGTGCTGCAGCTGTGACGTCATCAGCGACACCTGGCCGGTCATGGACCCTGGGGAGTTTCGTTCGTGCACGAACCCATTACCGGCGCGGTCAGTGGCCGCTTGGCGAGCTTGACGAGCAAACTTCGGTCACGGGCCGTGGTCCGCACCGACGGGTGCGGACGTCACGGACGTGTGACCGCGGGACGGGGGGACGGGGACGTGTGACCGCGGGACGGGGAGACGGGGACGTGTGACCGCAGGACGTGGGGACGGGGACGTGTGACCGCGGGACGGGGGGGACGGGGACGTGTGACCGCGAGACGTGGGGACGGGGACGTGTGACCGCGGAACGGGGGAACGGGGACGTGTGACCGCGGGACGTGGGGACGGGGACGTGTGACCGCGGGACGGGGGGACGGGGACGTGTAACCGCGGGATGGGGGGACGGGGACGTGTGACCGCGGGACGGGGGGACGGGGACGTGTGACCGCGGGATGGGGTGACGGGGACGTGTGACCGCGGGATGGGGGGACGGGGACGTGTGACCGCGGGACGGGGGGACGGGGACGTGTGACCGCGGGACGGGGGGACGGGGACGTGTGACCGCAGGACGGGGGGACGGGGACGTGTGACCGCGGGACGGGACGGGGACGTGTGACCGCGGGACGGGACGGGGACGTGTGACCGCGGGACGGGGACGTGTGACCGCGGGACGGGGGGGACGGGGACGTGTGACCGCGGAACGGGACGGGGACGTGTGACCGCGGGACGGGGGGACGGGGACGTGTGACCGCGGGACGGGACGGGGAGGAAGTGGCGGGATGGGAGTCGGTGACACGAGCCGCTCCCCTCCCCCTGCCGATGACGAGACCGCAGCCCCTCCCAGCGGTGTGTGGGGAGGGGAGAGGAGGCGCCGCCTAGTGACACCTGCCTCCCTCCCCGATATAATTGATGACGTCATCGTATGACGCCCGTCCTGTCGGGAGCAGGACGGGCAGTAGGGCGGCTCCTGCTGATTCCTCGCAGTCGGGAGCAGGACGGGCAGTAGAGCGGCTCCTGCTGATTCCTCGCAGTAGGGAACAGGACGGGCAGTAGAGCGGCTCCTGCTGATTCCTCGCAGTAGGGAGCAGGACGGGCAGTAGAGCGGCTCCTGCTGATTCCTCGCAGTAGGGAGCAGGACGGGCAGTAGAGCGGCTCCTGCTGATTCCTCGCAGTAGGGAGCAGGACGGGCAGTAGAGCGGCTCCTGCTGATTCCTCGCAGTCGGGAGCAGGACGGGCAGTAGAGCGGCTCCTGCTGATTCCTCGCAGTAGGGAGCAGGACGGGCAGTAGAGCGGCTCCTGCTGATTCCTCGCAGTAGGGAGCAGGACGGGCAGTAGAGCGGCTCCTGCTGATTCCTCGCAGTCGGGAGCAGGACGGGCAGTAGAGCGGCTCCTGCTGATTCCTCGCAGTAGGGAGCAGGACGGGCAGTAGAGCGGCTCCTGCTGATTCCTCGCAGTAGGGAGCAGGACGGGCAGTAGAGCGGCTTCTGCTGATTCCTCGCAGTCGGGAGCAGGACGGGCAGTAGGGCGGCTCCTGCTGATTCCTCGCAGTAGGGAGCAGGACGGGCAGTAGAGCGGCTCCTGCTGATTCCTCGCAGTCGGGAGCAGGACGGGCAGTAGAGCGGCTCCTGCTGATTCCTCGCAGTCGGGAGCAGGACGGGCAGTAGAGCGGCTCCTGCTGATTCCTCGCAGTCGGGAGCAGGACGGGCAGTAGAGCGGCTCCTGCTGATTCCTCGCAGTCGGGAGCAGGACGGGCAGTAGAGCGGCTCCTGCTGATTCCTCGCAGTCGGGAGCAGGACGGGCAGTAGAGCGGCTCCTGCTGATTCCTCGCAGTCGGGAGCAGGACGGGCAGTAGAGCGGCTCCTGCTGATTCCTCGCAGTCGGGAGCAGGACGGGCAGTAGAGCGGCTCCTGCTGATTCCTCGCAGTCGGGAGCAGGACGGGCAGTAGAGCGGCTCCTGCTGATTCCTCGCAGTCGGGAGCAGGACGGGCAGTAGAGCGGCTCCTGCTGATTCCTCGCAGTCGGGAGCAGGACGGGCAGTAGAGCGGCTCCTGTTGATTCCTCACAGCATGTTGAGGAGAGGAGTCGTCTGACACCTGTCCCTCCGAACGGCGTGTGATCGCCTCACCATGGGATATCTGTCCTATCTGGAAAGGACAGAGCGATAAAGGACCGTCCGTTTGCCTCAAAAGCTGGAGCTACATGTTTTCCTGTCAGTTTCCTGAAAAGGGTTTAAAGTTTTCCGTTCCGTAGTTAGTTTGCACTACCATTCGCAGAGAGTATTTTCTATCACCTCTATAGTCAGGGGCGTAGCCAAGGGCGGATCCGGGAGGGGGCGAACGGGGCCATGCCCCCCCCCCCCCTCCAAGCCTGTTTAAGGGGGGGGGGCAAACTATGTTTTGCCCCCCCCCAGACGTGAAGTCTAACACATGCTATATATGCATTTTTAGAACGGTACTGGGCATCCCAAAATTGCAGCAGTCAAAATCCAGCTAGCCACAGTCAAAAACTGTAAAATTTCGAGTCGCTTCGCGGCATGACACAAGTTTCGCAATTGCATATACAAATTTGGAAAATTAATTCCATTTAGTGTCTTGCAGAGGCTCTTCTTGGCGGTAATTTCCAGCCCCAGGGCCACATTTCTTCATAACATATTAACTTTAAAGCGGGCTACATGTTTAGCTAGTCTGCCCAGTTCCGAAAAAGGCGACGCGAACGCAAAGACGCGGACCTCGACAACCGGAAGCTGTTCCAGCGGTGCCCAACTTGTTGGCCCGAAGAGCTAATAGTGGGGACCAGGCCAAGACTATCTCCCCAAGCCATCTCCCCCAGTCTCCTTCAGATCCACAGGGACCATTTATGCGCGGAAATGTCGGTCTGCCTATTGCTACTTTGAAACAATTTGCACCGTTACCAGTTGTTTGTTACAGTTCGGTACATAGGTATGTATACAGTTACAGTTATTATTATCATATGTACTATTGAGCGCAGACTGCCACCGGTCACCATGATTTACTATCCGAGGCTAATGTATATGAAAAACTACCTTCATTTCAATATTTTTCATCATACTGAGATATGCAACAAGGAAAAGGTGTTACCTGAGGCTTGGCTCCACTCACGGTCTGGTTCCAAAATTAAAATTGAGTTTTCCACGACCTAAAATTAAAATGTTCACGCCGCTTCGCGGCGTCACATCAGTGGCCATCGTCATAACGAAGCCATCGTCATCGTCTTCGTTTCGTCGTAACGCTGAATTGAATGAATAACATTTTAGCTTCTTATCCTCTACAAGGCTAAGAAGCTAAAAATGCCTATGTTTCTGAGTTTTATCAGGCAAACCCGAAAAAAATCACGCCGCTTCGCGGCGCTAAATAACAAGTACCTACTATAACATGCAAATCCACATTAAACATGCAGCAAACTTAAATACACGCATAACAAATTGAGGTACATTTTTTTCGTCATTTCAGCCGACCCCTCCACTCAAAAATGATCGGCGACGCCCCTGGGTACAGCTGACAATTGACATAGTTTTGCTCAGTGTAAGGCAATGTCGGAACAATACAAACTGCAAGCTGACATCTTTCCTTTTTCGATATCCCAAAAGGTCAAGCACCTAAAAAAAAATATACAAATCATTTGAAATCGTGTGGTTGCAAAATAAAGTGGCCCAAATCCGGGACGAAATTCGAAATTGTGGGTAGGTAAGGTCTGCTAAAAAAAAACGGTTTGCCCCCCCCCCCCCAACAGCCGGCTGGATCCGCCCTTGGGCGTAGCCAGCATTTTTCTAGACAGGTGCAGCCAGTCGGGGGGGGGGCGTCACAGGGGGTGGGGGCAGTCCCCATAAATATCCGACGAATTGCGATACCTCAATAATCGAATTTCGAAAGTTCAAAATGCCTGAGATGGCCCATGCCAGGCCTGAGATGGCCCATGCCAGGCCTAAGAGGGCCCATTCCAGGCCTAAGAGGGCCCATTCCAGGCCTGAGAGGGCCCTCGAAAGGGTTCTTCTTCCTTTTCATAGTGGTCTCTGACAGACTAGGAGGGTCCTTGTATTGTGTGAGAGGGCTTTGGATCCGCCTCTCTCATGGTATTTTTACAATAACATAAAATGACGGCCGCCAGGCCGTGTGGTTGCAGCCGGGCATAGGGGGCCCGGAAAAATCTCCCAGGTGCAGGAGCACCATTTGCACCCCTGGCTACGCCTCTGTCTACAGTCAACGCTTACACTCTTCTGATATCATTTAAAACTTCTATTTGATCTTTCGCCATCCACCATTCGTTTTCATTAAATCCAGCTGGAACTATAAAAAGTAGTTACTAAGCTGACCTCTCAAGAATGTCGGTAACCTCGCTGTAATATCTGCGTTCAAGTAGTTTCACAAATTGAATTACTGTCGAAGCATGGTGTTGACAGTAATCATTGACTTCACTTGCATTTGCTACCCATGTAGGAGTTAAAATACCTACAGAGCATGTTTGAGTTAGCATCAGTTAAATACGTAGTTCTCCCAGAGGCATATCGGCGAGCGGAGGTGAAAATGTAGCATGAATACAACCAGTCAGAAATGACTACTTGAAAGTGTGACGATGAACGTAGATGTCCGTGCATCACGATATATAACACAGACTCTCCTCCATCATCTTTATTTCGCCTGAGGATTGCTCCCTGCCGAGGGACCCGCCTACATTCCCAAATCACACCACTCATCTCAACAGGTGCCGTCTGGCGGTGGGTCCTTCTGGCTGTCAACTCCTGTCTGTGAGCACAGCCTGTCCGCCGCTCCGCTGACCGTGAACTCCTGTCTGTGAGCACAGCCTGTCCGCCGCTCCGCTGGGCACCGTGAACTCCTGTCTGTGAGCACAGCCTGTCCGCCGCTCCGCTGGGCACCGTGAACTCCTGTCTGTGAGCACAGCCTGTCCGCCGCTCCGCTGAGCACCGTGAACTCCTATCTGTGAGCACAGCCTGTCCGCCGCTCCGCTGGGCACCGTGAACTCCTGTCTTTGCGCACTGCACAGCCTGTCCGCCGCTCCACTGACCGTGAACTCCTGTCTTTGAGCACAGCCTGTCCGCCGCTCCGCTGGGCACCGTACGACCAACGAGCCGTGCCTTGACGCCACCGACACGGAGAGGGTGGCTCCTCCGGCGGCCAGAGACCGGCGTCAGACGCGGCCAGAGACCGGTGTCAGACGCGGCCAGAGACCGGCGTCAGACGCGGCCAGAGACCGGCGTCAGACGCGGCCAGAGACCGGTGTCAGACGCGGCCAGAGACCGGCGTCAGACGCGGCCAGAGACCGGCGTCAGACGCGGCCAGAGACCGGCGTCAGACGCGGCCAGAGACCGGCGTCAGACGCGGCAAGAGACCGGCGTCAGACGCGGCCAGAGACCGGCGTCACAGGAGGCCGGCTGTGACAGGAGGGCTGTGAGGAGACGCTGTCAGCCGGGGGCAGCGGCACAGGAGCCGGCCCCGCCTGCACAGACACGGCCAGCGAGGCGGCGACGGTGACGGCGACGGCGACGGCGGGGCGCGGACCGGGAGAGGTGTGAAGTGAGTGTGATGTGGAGAGAAGTGAGGTGCTGCAGCCTGCGCAGTAGTGAGTGATTGAGTGAAGGTGCTGTGGAGGACAGTGTGACGCGGTGGCTGTGAGTTTGGCAACATCGTGTGTTGGTGAGGGTACGCCACTGGAGGCGACAGTTGATATCAGATAAAGGACAGACAGAAACAACTGGCCTTGAGGCCGCAAATGACACGTTACGTCACTAGTGTCCAGCAGAGTTCACCGTTAGTCACGTGAGAGTGCTTCATCAGTAGCGACGCAGTCACATGGTGAACCGCCGGGCTGCGCGGCGAGAAAGGCAGTCTTGACAGTGCGGTGGGTGTGTAATGTTGGCTGTCGCAGCCACCGGTCCCACGATGGATTTGCGGCAGACGAAAAGACTGCAGGTCAGCTGCCCGGACCTGCTGGACACCATAGACGAGGTACGTCCTGACACCAGAGACGAGGTACGTCCTGATACCAGAGAAGAGGGACGCCCTGATACCATAGACGAGGCACGTCCTGATACCATAGACGAGGTACGTCCTGATACCAGAGACGAGGTACGTCCTGATACTAGAGACGAGGTACGTCCTGATACCATAGACGAGGTACGTCCTGATACCAGAGACGAGGTACGTCCTGATACCAGAGACGAGGTACGTCCTGACACCAGAGACGAGGTACGTCCTGACACCAGAGACGAGGTACGTCCTGATACCAGAGACGAGGTACGTCCTGATACCAGAGACGAGGTACGTCCTGATACCAGAGACGAGGTCCGTCCTGACACCAGAGACGAGGTACGTCCTGATGCCAGAGACGAGGTACGTCCTGATACCACAGACAAGGTACGTCCTGATACCATAGACGAGGTACGTCCTGATACTAGAGACGAGGTACGTCCTGATACTAGAGACGAGGTACGCCCTGATACCAGAGACGAGGTACGTCCTGATACCAGAGACGAGGTACGTCCTGATACCAGAGACGAGGTACGTACTGATACCAGAGACGCGGTACGTCCTGATACCAGAGACGAGGTACGTCCTGATACCAGAGACGCGGTACGTCCTGACACCAGAGACGAGGTACGTCCTGACACCAGAGACGAGATACGTCCTGACACCAGAGACGAGGTACGTCCTGATACCAGACACGAGGTACGTCCTGATACCAGAGACGAGGTACGTCCTGATACCAGAGACGCGGTACGTCCTGATACCAGAGACGAGGTACGTCCTGATACCAGAGACGAGGTACGTCCTGATACCAGAGACGAGGTACGTACTGATACCAGAGACGAGGTACGTCCTGATACCAGAGACGAGGTACGTCCTGATACCAGAGACGAGGTACGTCCTAATACCAGAGACGAGATACGTCCTGATACCAGAGACGAGGTACTGTCCGATCCCAACCGGCGACAAGAACTATTTACTTTATACTCCTTTGTCAGCACAACCATTGTCACTATCCCCGACGGTGTATTTGCATTGTCAACTGCTGGTTGCTACACCATCAGTGAATTAACAGGCTGGTGAGTGTTAAGCCTTGTTAAAACATGTCACACCAAATATTTGTTTCCCGTCGGTGTCAAAATGGGTGTCTTATTCCAATATAATAGTTCCAATAGATTAGTGTACCCATTTGATTGATCATGGTTGATTAACATGGCTCGTCTCATTTCAGGAAATGTCGTCTATGACTCGGACTGCTCATGCGACAGCATCAGCAAGCTGCGGTGACCTGACCAGGCTGACCTTGACCCCAGAGGAAATGCAACTGATCCTGAGGGTCATCGAGAGAGACGTGACTCTCCGTAGAATCGAACACGCCAAAATCCGGTGAGTCAAATGAGCCACTAACGGCATGTCGCCATCTAATAATAAAACGCTTTGAGTGCTGACCACCATAGCTAACACTTAACAGTGCCGTACGCAGTGTCGTACGCCAGACTCAGGGGAGGATCCAGGGGGGGGGGTCAACGGGGCTGGCAGCCCCCCACCCTCAATGCAAATTGGCGCCCCTATGCGCCGAAGGCGCAGGGGCACTAGTTTTGCGCCGAAGGCGCCATCTGGGCGCCGCAGTCGCGCCAGGAGTGACACATTACGCGCCTCAGGAGACACCTGATGCCTTCAAACATCAGCGTTGACATACACTAGCATGCACACAATGCCCTCTTACAATGACGGCACTCTTGCGGCCAGTGACGGCGCCTCTCCGGCTAGTGGCGGCGCCCCTCCGGCCAGTGACGGTGCCCCTCCGGCTAATGACGGCGCCCCTCTGGCCAGTGAAGGCGCCCCTCTGACCAGTGACCGCGCCCCTCTGGCCAGTGACGGCGCCTCACTGGCAAATGACGGCGCCCCTCCGGACAGTGACTGTGCCCCTCCAGCCAATGACGGTGCCCCTCCGGCCAGTGACGTCGCCACTCCGGTCAGTGACAGCACTCCTCCGGCCAGTGACAGCGCCCTTCTGGCTAGTGACGGCACCCATATGGCCAGTGACGACACTCCTCCGGCAAGAGACGACATTCTTGCGGCCAGTGACGACGCCCCTTCGGCCAATGACGGCGCCCCTTCGGGCAATGACGGCGCCCCTCCGTCCAGTGACGGCACCTCTCTGGCTAGTGACACCGCCCCTCCGGCTAGTGACGGCGCCCCACCGGCAAATAACGGCGCCTCTCCGGCCAGTGACTTCGCCCCTCCAGCCAATGACGGCGCCCTTCCGGCCAGTGACGACGCCCCTCCGGTCAGTGACGGCCGGAGGTGCGGCCCTCTCAGGCCTCGACAATCGCCCTTTCAGACCAGCCTGGGATCCGCTCAGGACTGGCAAAGGTTCTGCCAGGCCTATACATATATGAAGGGGCATAACACCATCTAAGGACCCCTCATGCCGAACGAGGGACCCTCAGGCCGATGGGGGGCCCACGCAAGCCGGCCGAGTTCTCATTCAGGCCGATTGGAGTCATCTCAAGCCGACCGAAGACCGCTCGGTTGATTGTGGGGCCATCAGGCTGACCGAGTTCCCCTTCGGGGGCGCCGGAGGATCCCCTCAACCCGACCAAGAACCCGCTCAGGCCGACAGAGGTCCCCTCAGAATGACTGAAGGCTCCTTAAAGCCCACCGAGCTCCCTTCAAGTTGACCAAGGGCCACCTCAAGTTGACCAAGGGCCCATCAGGCGGACTGATGGCCCTCAAGCTGACTGAGGGTATATAAGGCCAACTGAAGGTCCCTCATGCCAACCAAAGGCCCATCAGACCAAACTTAATGGCCAGCAGGGTGACAATGAGCCTCCTCAGGCTGGCAAAGGCTCTCTCAAGCGGACCTAGGGCCCCTCAGACCGAGTGATGGCCCTGAAGCCGACCAAGGTCCCCTAAGGCCGACTAAGGATCCCTGAAGCCGACCGAGGGCTCCCTCATGCCGATCGAGGGCCCCTCAGACTAAACACAGGTCATTCACTCAGGCAGACAGAGGGCCCTGCAGGACGTCCAAGGGCCCTCCGGGTTGATAAAGGTCCCCTCAAGCCGAACGAGGACCCTCAGGCCGACCGAGCTCCGCTTCAGAGTGACCGAGGACCTCCTGAAGCCTACCGAGGGCCCCTCAGACCGACAGAGGCCCCTCAGGTTGACCGAAGGCTCCCTCAGGCGGAAAGGGGGCCGCTCAGGCGGACAGAGGACCACTCAGGTGGACAGAAGGCATATCAGGTCTACAGAGGACCCCTTAGGCCGACCAAGGACCCCTCAGGATGACCAAAGGCCTCCTTAACCGACCGAGTTACTTTCAAACCGACCGAGAGCGCCCACCTCAGGCCGACAGAGATCACCTTAGGTCAACCGAAGGCCCCCTCTTGCTGACTGAGGTTCCCTCAAGCTGACCAAGGGTCCCTCAAGCTGGCCGAGGGCCCCTTAAGCTGGCCGAAGGCCCCCTCAGGCAGACAGAAGGCCTCTCAGGCCACAAGAGGCCCCCTTAGACCGACCAAGAGCCCCTCAGGATGACCGAAGGCCTCCTTAACCGACCGAGGTCACGTCAAGCCGACCGAGAGCCCCTCAGACCGACAGAGGCCCATTGGGATATTCAGCCGGACACCCCCGCTGGGGAGGGGGGCAGATTCCGCCCCCTCGTTATCTTCCGAACTAATAACCGCAGCGAGACACGCAACGCGGCAATCGAAATCTCTCAATGATACACATCTAAAGCATACGCAAAATTGTCCAAATAAGGTCACATGTCAGGTCACAGTCAGGTCAAAGGTCAAAATTGAGGTATTTGAGTTTGTGGGCCATACTTTCCATCCAAAGCCTTAGATTGCGACTATTATCGCACTAATTGCTCTCAAAGGTATAATGCATCTCCTGCATAACCGAAAGTGAAATTGTAAGCAAAGGTCAAGGTCAAAGTCAGGTCACACAAGGTCACTATTGGCAAAAAGTCTACGAAAGCCATGCGACACATGTTTTATGGGTTATTTTAGACGTAGAATTCGATAGTAGCAGCCATTTTCACAACTTGACCCCATTAAATGGGTCAAGGTCAGGTCATAAAAGGTCAAATTTTAGGGAGCCATAAGTCAGTCAAAAATAAAGATATTGCTTTGAAATTTGGTTTGGGTATCGTCCATACCTGGTTCCCCAATATATATTCCGTTTTTTTGGATCTTCAACAATATTTATTTTGTGGACATTTTCCGAGAAAAAAAAACTTTTTTTTTATTTGTTTGGGGTCAAACCCTTGCAATTTTGAAAATCCGCGTTGTTCATTTTGAAGAGAATGTCATTTCATTTTTTTGCAATTTGCATCAAAACTCGATTTTCTACGATTTTTCAAACATTTGTCAGGTGCCGAAAAATGCGCCCCTCGGGTCTGCAGCCCCCCCCCCCCCCCCCAATGAAAATCCTGGATCTGCCCCTGGCCAGATTGTAATCTACTGAGCGTGCTAATGATGGCCACGGCCGAAAATATATTTTAGACGTATTCTCATGCGTAATAAGCATACGGTTACTTTACTTTTTAAGAATTAATTTACCAAAGTTCATGTTAACGTTCAACAAACAAATACATAAACACGATGTAAACATGCTATTAACCCGCAAGTCACTGGGGGGGAGGGGCTTTGTTGCCCCCCCCCCCCGCCTGAGGAATATTAGGAATATCTCAAGAACAAATGCAGCTGGGGACGCCAAACTTTCAGTCCCTTTCCGGGCATCATTTTTACACATGTCAGCAAATGAAAATGTTGGGGTTCTAATGTGTCACAAGACAATTACGTCATAGTGACGTCACTTCCGAAAGATTTCTAGCCAAATTAGGCCGTACATTGTAGAAAATACAGTTTTCAAGATAACTACGCTCTACATACATCACATAATAGCTAATGAACAGTACTATCAAACTGATATCTCAAAATGTTAATGTATTGCATCACGGAATTTGCAAACAAAAATATGAAAGTCAAAATAATAGTTTTCAGAATATTTTCGAAGTTTGTGATCATTAAATTAAAAAAAATTATATGGTAGACACTAGTGTTGTAATATGTCTAGCGAGTTTCAAGCCAATATCTTCAACGGCTACTAACTTATAACCTTTCAAAGGTACACAAATGGTCGGCCCACATACCACATAGTTTGTGGCAGAGCTTACAATACATTGCTACGATCTTAATTACGTCAATAACGGACATGAAAAGTAACAAAAGGTAGAGACGGTGCTAAGTAAGGCTGCACATTTGCATTTCAGTCGTATGATTCAGTGTCATAAACCAGTGTTCGCCACGGGCCCACCAACTCCCAGCCCGGTCCGGCCCAGGCACATGAACACCAAGCCCAGGCCCGGACCAGGCCCGGTCAAATTCATAATATTGAGGCCCAGGCCCGGTCCTGCCTGTTCAGATTAAGCATATCGGTTTATCACCAGTGAAACGCCTTAATCGACGGTAACTGAGCGGTGAACGGTATCTGTTGCTTCCCTGGGACAAACTACATACAAATTAAGTTGTTACGAGCGAGCGCGAAGCGCTCGCTCGTCCTTCCGTGGTGTATGGGAAAAATCTGATTATGAGAGGCCCGACCCGGCCCGGCCCGGTCCGACCCGGCCCGTGGCGACGCTTTTGAGAAGCTCATATCTCTGCAACCGCACGTCCGATTGACAAGCGGACTTCTTTGCTGAGCAGCCCCATCTAACCCCCCCCCCCCCCCCTGTTTGAGACCAGTGCCGGCTCATGTGGGTGACTACCACTGCGCGTGGCGCGTGCCGCGTGAGGGGTGTTGAAAAGTATTTTCTCGCAATAACTCCGCAACGGCTGGGCAGATTATGTGCAAATTTTGTATGTGGTTAGGGACCCCTCAGCCGCTACTTTCACACAACTCAGGGGTGTGGTGACTGCACGTGCGCACGTGCGCATCCCTATTCTATATCTCAGGAACGGCTGAGCCGATTGTGTTCAAATTTGGTGTGCGTTTAGTAACTTCTCATCCACCAGTTTCCCACAAGTCAGGGGTGTTTCCCACAAGTCAGTAAGTTGACGATAAACCTCACGGGCGCTTCGCGCTCGCTCGGTAATTATTTTCAAAAAATTTGAAAACATTATCCTAGCATATTTACTTGTATACTATAAATGTGAAACAATGAACCAACTATGCTACCCCCCCCCCCCCCCCAAAAAAAAAAACACATCAACAGTGTGTTGCTATGTAAGTGAACTCGCACGTGCGCACGTGCACACCCGTATTCTGTATCTCAGGAACGGCTGAGCCGATTGTGTTCAAATTTGGTGTGTGGTTAGGGACCTCTCAGCCCCCACTTGCCCACAAGTCAAAGGTGGGTACCTCTGCACGTGCGCACGTGCGCACCTTTTTTTAATCTCAGAAACTACTTGCCCGATCGAGTTGAAATTACCCATACATTTCCTTCGCGCTCGCTCGTTCATCGCCAACTACGGCGCCTTACTGGTATTAAATTGTTCATGATCTCCTTTCTGGATTCCGCCAAAAAGGATAATGTCCTGATCGCTGCATGATGCAGCGTATAAAACACGAATGCTTAAATTAAACATGCCATTTTTGATCAAAAATTATTTGTGTTCATGTCGACGTTTGCGTGTGCCACGCGCTGTGGTACCACCTCTATCAGAACGCAACATACCAAAATCAAAATTAATTTGATGGTCCTATCCAATGATGAAAACCTGATCTCAATCGGAGCAGTGGTTGCAAAGTTATTAGCTTCCAAAAAGTGTCTGTATGGCCGGGTCGGGCCGGGTCGGGCCGGGTCGGGCCGGGTCAAATGTAAATTTGTCTAGTAAGTTGACGAGAAACCTCACGGCGCTTCGCGCCCGTTCGGTATTTTGTTTTTAAATCAAAAAAAAATATCCTATTATATTTACTTGTATACTGTAAATGTGAAACAATGAGCCAACTATGCTAACCAAAAAAAACACAGCCACAGCAACAGTGTGTTGCTATGTAAGTGAACTGCTGGTTAAAATATTTTTAAGCTGACCTGAGCTTGCGCGCATTACTTCAAAATTATCAGCCCAGGCCCGTCCAGAGCCCGGAAATTTCCTTAGAGTTGAGGCCCGGCCCAGGCCCGGCCCATGGCCCATAAGGCCAGCCCGGCTCGTGGCGAACTCTGGCATAAGCTCATACCTACAATTGTGAAAATCGGTGACTTTGACCATGACCTATGACCCATTATTGAGCATTGGGTTACATGCACGACGTTTTAGGATGTTTTTTTCGTGATCAGGATGAAAATGTAGGCTATAAACATGCATCGCAAAGCATACTGAACCAAACACTGCAATTTGACCTCTTGACCTGAGATGACCTCACTTAATACAATGTACGAGAATGGTGACATGTGTAGCTTCCGATGTTTGCTACATGTATTAAGGCATCCTATATAGTTCACGCCTCTCCAATTCCATAGCTACGGCAAAACCGTGCGTTATCAGAAACGTTCACATATTTTTACTTGACCTGACCTGTAATGTCACCGGTGATCTCCAGGTCAACACAATTTATTTTTGTTAATGTTTGTTTAATCGACCTTCTCCTTGAATGTACCAAAGTAAGAAATTAAACTTTGTTTTACATTGGCATTCGGGCACAGCCCTTCATCAGATGTATTGCTATCGAAATAACACATCATTCACATACACGACACAAGAATAGACATTTAGCACAGCTCGTGAAAATCAGAGACTACATCCTCCACCCAGCCCAGCTGAAAACCTACCCGATTCAAAATAAATAAATAAATAAAGGCGAACATTTTGTAGATCAATCACACGAAATTACATTCCTAAGATCACGCTCCATGATAGCATATTATTACAAAATGTGAATATGCTATATACAAAATGTTCGCCTTTATTTATTTATTTATTTTGAATCGGGTAGGTTTTCAGCTGGGCTGGGTGGAGGATGTAGTCTCTGATTTTCACGAGCTGTGCTAAATGTCTATTCTTGTGTCGTGTATGTGAATGATGTGTTATTTCGATAGCAATACATCTGATGAAGGGCTGTGCCCGAATGCAAATGTAAAACAAAGTTTAATTTCTTACTTTGGTACATTCAAGGAGAAGGTCGATTAAACAAACATTAACAAATATATTCATGCTCCTTGCACAAGCACTACGAGAAATAACAATTTATTTTGTTTCGATGAAATTTCCTGGGATATCGATTGCCGTTCAAGTCCTATTGGTTACGAGGATACAAGGGGGTGGGGTGGGGCTACCCCCCCCCCCCCCCCCCCCCCCCCCAGTGAGTCGTGTTACAAAAAATATCCCATTGACTGCCGGGTTAAACGTTTACGAACAGTTATATCTGAACCATAGATTAGAAACTTGTGTAGATGGCGCTAAAACATGAGGTCTTTGTGTATAGATGGCGCCGGTGTTCCCACAAAGCAGATACCCGTATTGCAATGTGTCGTTTCGTTGCTATACCAACCCTGAAGTACATAATGTGTAACCACTAGCAGTAATTGAAATGATAAAATATACAATGTGTAGGTATACAAGAATGAAAATGACCTTTCCTCGTCGCAAATAGGAAGTTCAAGGCAAAATATTATATTAGATTAGGGTCAATTTTCGGCCACGGGCCATTGTCGGGCCAGAGACAGACAGATAGACAGACAGATAGACAGACAGAGTACAGACAGACGCTTATCAAATAATAATATATATATTTATAAACTTTTGTAGTGGCCCTCGCCCCCCAGTATCCCAAAATGTGTTGATTTGGGTGGGAAATGACACCGAAATGCGAATAATTTTCCACTCTCACTCCCCATTTTAGGAGTTAATTTTCCACTCCCAAATGGAAATCATGAATTGTGATACCTATTGATTCTGACACAGATTTTGACTAAAAATACATGATTTCAACAAAAAGCTTCTGATTTTCATATTCAAAACAAATCAATGTTGTACCATTTTCCTACATAATTTTCCACTCTCATGGTCTTTTTTTTTGCTTGAATTTTCCACTCTGACACCTAAGGAAAAATTGTTTTTTTGGGACACTGACCCCCCCCATGTTGAGTTCGGCCCCACAAAGGTGCTCTCGCACCCCCCCCCCCCCCCCCTGGCCACTGGCGTATCCAAGGAGCCCGAAGGGCTAGCCTCCCAAAAAATCGCCTCAAGACGGCCAACAAATGGAGCATTACCTGATTTAAATGCAAATCTACGCAATTTTTACGAAGGAAAGTTTGTTTTAATCACCTATTCATGTATGAAAAAGCGAAATCCGATGATTGTTTTTAGAATTGTGTGACTGTGATTTGGCCCCTCCAAAGCAGCTTTTTTACTGTTCTGGCATAACGAAAACGCTTATTCACACCGAAGCGTAGAACCTTTGCCAAGCCTGGGACGGTCCCAAGCCGACCTGAGATGGCCGATTACTATTTTGAGAGAACCCTCAATCGATCTAAAAGGGCGCTTTTCCGGCCTGAGAGCTTTAACCCGCCATTGGCTGGGGAGGGGCGTTTTCGCCCCCCCCCCCCCCCTCTCCTGAGGTTCTTTCGCAATAGCTCAAAAACCAATAGCGCTATCGACGTGAAACTTCAGGTACCTTCTCCTACATCAATTGTACGTCTTCTGTGCAAAAATAAAGCAATTTCGTCTATTTTTGTCATCGAGATATAGAGAATTTAATGACGTCACTACACACGAGTTTGACACAAAAAGCAGCTAAACTTTAGCAGGCCGTACAAATGCCATATTTTGAGAAAAATGCAATCGAAAAACGTCAAAAGATAGCAGATGGCAAGGGCTTCAAGATGTCTATCTCGAATTTTTAACATTTTGGTTTTTGACTCCCCCAAAAAAACGATTTGTTTGAAAAAAATGCCCTCAAAATCAAAATTTGCAAATATTAAAAAAAACACGGAACATATGTTGAAGAACCACATGTGGACAATGCCCAAACCAAATTTAAAAGCAATGTTGTTATTTTTGACTGACTTATGGCTCCCTAAGTATGAGTAACTCTTGACGTCACAATGAGTCAACGTCAACGTCAATATGAGTAACTCATGACGTTTTTAAATTGCGCTTTTTTTAGTGACCAGATGAAAACAAATCAATGCCAGCACTGCATTTCGGAGACAAACCTGGTCTACAACATGCTTTTTTATTTAAATTTATCCATTTCAAATTTTGACCTTATGTGACTTTATATGGGATCAGATTGTGAAAATGACTGCTACTATCGAATTATACGTGTATAACAACCCATAAAACATGTGTCGCATGACTTTCGTATACCTCTTGCCAATAGTGACCTTTTGTGACCTGATCTTGACCTTGACCTTTGCTTATAATTTCACTTTTGCTTATGCAGGATATGATTATACCTTTGAGAGCACTTTGTGCGATAATTGTCTCAATCTAAGGCTTTGGATGGAAAGTATGACCCAAAAACTAAAATATCTCAATGTTTCTTTGACCTAACCGTGACCTGACATGTGACCTTATTTGGACAATTTCGAGTATGCTTTGGATGCGTTTCATGGAGAGCTTTCGATTGCCGCCTTGTGGGTCTCGCTGCGGTTGTTGGTTCGGAAGATAACAAGGGGGTAAAAATGCCCCCCCCCCCCCAGCCAATAGCGTTCGGCTGAGACCCAGCTAATGCCGGGTAAGTTGGTAAAAGAGGAACAACGAACATCCGCTTCTTTGAGAGGATCATCGATCGATCTGAGAGGGCCATCGTTCGGACTGAGAGGCTCCTTGCCAGGTGTGGAAAGGCTTTACCTACAATATACATATATGCTAGTCTGGGAGAGTCCTTACGAGGCCTGAGAGGAGTCTGAGAGGGCCTTTGTAGTACCGGATAATTATCTAGGCTTATCCAAGAGGGCCGTTGTCAGGCCCGAGAGGGCCTTGCGCCAGTTTGAGATTCTGAGATTCTCGGCCATTCTGAAAGCCATTGGTCTGTCGGAGGCTCGGCCAAAACTTTGATTTGAGACACAAGGCCAAAACTCGTGTGGCTTTATTCTTTTGTTAAACTGATTTAAAACAAACTTGTACCTATTCCTTACATTTTGTTTTACAATCATGAGATGTGTTATTTTTGGCCGATTGCAGTCGTTTTGATAAAACCGTGGCGCTGTATAGGCCCCCATGGACCCGTCCCTGTTCGCCCCCTCCCCCCAATCATTGTTACATTGCTATAATCGGTTTGACAATGGCCTGTGGCCGAAAATTCACCCTAATCTAATCTAATATTTTGCCTTGAACTTCTTATTTATGACGAGGAAAGGGCATTTGCATTTGTATATACCTACACATTACCTATGTTCCTCGCAGGAGCACTGCATAATATTTCTTCGATACAATGTACAACATTGAAATCATAATTATTTACAATATGGTAGTTCCTGAAGGTACCGCACTTTCTTCGTCTTTCGTTCCGCGCCCATGGAAGCGTATCGAAGCTTGTAATGCAGTCGCATCGAGGTTAGATTTATAGTGAGATAGTGGCTTGGCTTTAACCTCAAATACACTTGGTTCTCAATGGTAAGACATGTTCCAGCCTCAGTATAGGACAAAAACATCCCTGGATGAGTTGTGTGAGGGACAGATATTACCATACTTTTTACCAACCAACAATCCACCACCGCCTTTCTCATTCTCAACGCCTTCTCAGTTCTCGCCGGAGTAAAAGTATAACCAATAACTTGTTAGCTTTGCTGCGCTTTGCATCCGCCAAGTCACAAAATTGTTTCGGGAACGCCCGTCACCCCATGAAATGGAGTTTTGCCACACATGCGTTTTTAAGCAGTCAGTGTCGTAGATTCCAGCTTATTTGTCCTACCTTTTGCCTTTCGGCTTTAACGACAACCGTGTGACAGGTGCGAATTTGACGAGTACTCTAAATGACATGAAGAGTTTAAAATACTTTACGTTTGCTTAAAAATTGAAACGTTTGAAGTCATGACAAAAGTTTACGGTACTGTGACTGCTACACGTTAGGTATCGACGTCCATCAAAGTATTGAAACATTTGCCTACGTGTGGTAGTCTATGTGTACCGCTTTTGGCTCGGCACGTAAATAATGTCCCATAGTTCCACACCAAAGATGCACAGATATTCAGAAAATGGAAAACCACGTACAACATCTCACTGAAATCGCCGACCGGTGCACCGCAAAGAACGGTTCAGAGCCGACATGTTGGCTCACCACGCATATCAGCTTGCATTCGCATCGTCTTGTTCGCTGGGCTTTGGACTTTGTGGCTCCCAGGTTTAGGCTATCATCAGTACCTAGCTAACGATGTGATATCAACGGGCGCTTACCGTAGGTCATATTTTTTGTATCAATCGCTCCTTCGAAATACGTATGCTGTGCCGCAATACATTATGACATGCGGCGCAGTCTACCGATTATTTGAATGCTGCTATCACCACGATGTAGTCTCCAGATGTAATGTATTAATGCTGTCCCTGGAAAATGTGTTGACTGTAGGGAAGGAACGTAACCATCACTGAACGTAGATTAACATTCGCTTCTTAACGACAGTCGTGAGATCTTTTGCCACATATAGATACTAGCTATTTTGCGAGGCAAGATTTCTCCCAGCCCTGAGGAAGTTGTCATAAAGCAATGGTATTTCCAGCTCAATGGAGCCGTCTTCCCTGTGGCGCGTCCCGTCAGAACTGCGGTCCAATATTACCCTCATCGACACCGCACGATTCGGTACCTTTGCGCGCGGAGATGATACTTTCCTTCACAGATCGTGACAAAGGTACCGCACCGTCCGCAGTCAATCGTCGGCCTGACCTCTTCTGGCCGGCCGGCGCCGCTTTCGACGCCCACCTGCGCACGCGCCACTTCCCGCTAACGACGCACGTTTAGAAAGTGGTCATTGTGGCGCATGAGGCGTGCATCATATCGCGCGCAGTGCGCGCGGCACGCGGCCCACGCCAGGACTGCCACTCTCGTGCGGTATAGAGCAGTCACCGGGTCTCCAGACCACAGTGACAGCTTCCGGCGCCGGCTACAGACCGGTTACACACGCTCATTAAAATATACCTTAGGTCTGTTTCGTCCATCAACAATGTTGGTCGAAATGTGTTAGCCTAACTCTTGCTCGCCACATATTCTCTGACCTTTTCGGTTGTATCCGACCGCCTTTGGACGGATTGGTAAGCTTTATGATGAAGCAGAATCAGGCTCAGACTCAGACTATATTAAAGTGATCCACGACAAGCGTGTGGCTGTTACCACCTCTCGTCGAAAGATAAAAGAAGGTCAAATAGTCAGGCGGATGCGCAGCACAGTCACTCACGCATGCATACAGGTCAAAATGAAGCGCATCACATACGGGCTCGGGAAACGGCTAATAGAGTCAGTCGGGCGCGGTAGACTGAGCCGACAGATGTCGCCTTAGTCGGCGAGCGAACGGCGGCACGGGAAGCTCCAGCATTTCTGGGGGCAACGAGTTGTACAGTGCCGCACCGCGACAGCTGAAGCGCCTCTCTCCCCCCCCCCCCCCCCCCCCCCCATCTCAGTGCGCGACCGGGGCACAAACAGGTCGCGGTCCTGGCGAGTGGTCCTGCCTGACACTTCCCGCACCTCGCGCATCTCAGCCACAGTGGCGAGACCCGCGGCCAGCTCCTCAGGCTCGCCGAGACGGCGCACTTTTTGTATCAGACACAAAGTGCGGTACAAGACCAGGTTCTCCGCGCCGAGCCAACCCAGCTTCTCAAGCAGGTTCGATACATGATCAAACTTTTTGCGGCCGAAGATCACTTTTGCCCCATAGTTAATCATTTCTTTGAATTCGAGAAAGGTTCTTCCGTGAACCGTTACCATATATGGAGATGCAGTATCGGACCTGCGAGAGAACCAGAGCGTTGACCAGCACAGAGATGACGGACGATGATGGCAGGCGGCTCCAAAGATGTGATAGACCACTGAGAATGCCAAAACAGCGTCTAGTGACGGAGGTTACATGGGCGTCCCAGTTCCAAGTGCGATCGAAGGTGATGCCGAGATTCTTAGCTTCCGAAATAGGTACGGAGTGTGATCGCGAAATTTTACCGTGAAGTTCAGGGCATTGCGAACATTTTTGTTTCGCTGTTGCCGCCCGTGGAATGTAGAGCGAGAGGCACACTCACTAAGCCACTGCCCCAGCGTCGCTGTGGCGTCCAGCAAGGCATGATAATTCGGCTTCAGACATCTCCGTGGCAGGCGGCCATAGCAGCACCTAATCACACCGCCGAAATGTTACGCCAGCCGTGCTAAACACTGGCAGGGCCATTGTCACTGGCACCAGCCCGCACTAAATGTTGTCGTCATCGACCGAATACGCTCCTCACGTTCGGCTCGGACCGCGCATGATCACGGTGAGACCTACAGAGTACAAACGTGGCGCGGCGAGGCTCCCATTCGCCGTACGCACCGATAAACCTGCCATCGACACGGGGCGGTGGGGCGGCGGGGCGGCGGGGCGGCGGGGCGGTGACGGTGGGGCGGCGGGGTGATGGCGGTGGGGCGGCGGGGCGGCGGGGGTGGGGCGGTGGCGGTGGTGGTGGGGCACGGTGGTGGCGACTGCGGCGGCGGCGGCGTTGGTGCCCCGCCACCGCCGCCGCCGCCGCAGTCGCCGCCGGGCTCGGTCCGCCCCGGTGAGACACGAGCGGCCCCGTTCGGTCGGTGGATCGCCGCGGAAATGATAGCTGCGGCGGACTTTCCATCCGGGTGGCACTGAGTGTGAGGTTTGATCGAGCGCCAGGCTCGCCGCAGATCTGCGCCGGGTTCGCCACGCCACGCCACGCCGCATCGGCCGTGCCACGCCGCGCACCGATCGGCGCATAATGCATGCCCGATTCGATCGGGGGTGTATCGAGGTCACGACCTGCGCCCGGCGCCGGCGACCGCGGCTCTAACCAGAGCCCGACCCGGCCCGACCCGGCCAGACCGGCCGGGCGGGCGGCGTCGGCTGAAAAAGCGACAATTGGACCAGAGAGCGCCCGCGTCATTGTCGGGCGTTGTGCGCCGGGCGGCGCGCCGTGCTCCGACCGCACGCTCTCTCGGTGCCGCCGGAAGCGAGGCCTTCAGAGAATGCGTCGCTTAACACACTTCCATCCGTGATCCGTGATGTAACGGCCGTGATGAACGGCGCGCTGTGTATTCCGGCGGCTGTTTTTGAAGCGTTTGTGCGTTTTATGCCGCCCCACCGTCGCTCGTAAAACCAGAGCGGTATGGGAAACCGGTGAGTGATTTGAAGCACGCAGGGCTGTTTTTGAAACCAGTGCTGTGGCCTTATTTAACTATGTATGTCCTTGATGAATGAATGCACGTGATTCCTTGTGCATGTTTTTTTTGTTATTTCCTCGTACAAGGATACGGGTATCTGGGGCACAACTAACTCGGCAAAAAAAGAAGACATTGGCACCGAAGTTGAAAACCCTAGGTTCTATCTACGAGCGTTTCCGTCTATTTCTTCCTACATACGCATAACAATGCACTTACAAGCGCCGGATGCCTCGAGTCCTGTAATTCAGTTTAATTCGCTGTCAGAAAAAAAAACTAGGCTGACATCGGAGCATGTCAGCCTAAATTATATTCTCGACATATCAGGCCAAAATAAGCAAATTTAATTTAGGCTGACATTTATGTCATGCTAAATACAAAATAATTTAAAACCCGGTTTAGGCTGGCAAAATCTCAGCCCAAACCGGAAAAAACGAAGATATATAACGTATCACGCATACGTATCAGTACCTATTACCAAGGGTGGATCCAGAATGGGTGGCTTGGGTCAGTTTGGGGGGGGGCAAATCCCAAAAAGTCTCACACAATTCTGAAAACTCAACGAATTTCGCTTGCTTCTGCATCGATAACTGATTTAAAACAAACTTTCCTTGGTAAAAGTTGTTAAAATTGTATATTATCTAAGGCAATGTGTTAAATTTGCGCCGATTTCAGGTGGTTTGGGGGACATGGCCCCGTGCCTCCAACAACCCCCCCCCCCCCCCCCCCCTGGATCCGCCCATGCCTATTGCGCAGTATATGTATTTGGATTGTATACATCCTTCGACTCAGCAGTTTTGCATTTACATGCTGTAGTGGAAGCCCACCAATAGGCCCGCTAATACTGCTGCTAATTTTATATTGGTTCGGTAACAACTTAATATTTTGCATTCAATTGATAGAATAATTATAGCTCTAATTAAAACAGATGCAATTAGGGCCTTCCTATGTTCGTCACCTCCAGTCCGCCCGTGGCCAGTAATCAGTATCCATGAAGGATGCGTGTCGTCTCTGGTGAAAGTCCGGGGCGGACATTAATGAACCATTACATGCAATTACATAGATATTATATGTGTACAAACTTCTCCCTAAGTACACCTCATTATCTGCACGGCTGAGACAGCCATCGCAGCGGCATCGTGTGGCGAGCTGTCACAGCCTCCGTAATGACGAGTGCAATTAAACTTGATGTGGCCAGCTCCTGAGATAATGCTGCACCTCTGCCACAGTCGCTAGTGACAACGCTGTAGTCCCCCCCCCCCCCCCCCACCCCCACCCCCACGCAGCGGCCGAGGCAGCTTGTTACCAAGATGAATTATGGCATGGCTCCCAGCTGGGTTGTATGTGTGGACGATCAGGGTATCTTTGCTAGTTGCATAACAGACCGTCGGATTGAGATGGCCAGACAATTAACTGTTAACCCGTTTGCCCCCTTTGAGTGTGATGTTTCTCTATTTATAGTGATGTTGTCCGACAGCTGTTTGCCTAGACTTATGATTGGAGAAGATGCGATCAGATATTTACATTATCTACAACTCGTGACTGCTGTTCCTTATGTTTACCATCTCGTTGTGGCATCGTGCTGATAGCACTATCAGCAATGGGATAACGAATTCATGTGTTGAGTTCATACCAGGAACCTGAGAACATGTTAACACGTGCACTGGAGGGGGAGGCACTTTGCCGCCCCCCCCCCCCCCACATGTTTGTCGTGAATAGCTCGAAAAAGAAGCGGAGCAGGGATTTAAGCCAACACAATAGCGGATCGCTTGGCGCCAAAAATTGAAAATTGGTCGGTAAATTTTTTGAGTCATATGGATTTGAAGTCCAAGATGGCGGCCAGAATCGAGGTGGGCGAAGCGATATCTGCGAAACCAACAGTCGGATCGGATGATTCGAACGACATTCGGTAGCCAATGTCAATGTTCATCCCCGAACACAACTTTGGACACCCTACTGGTGATATGTGACGTCACAGAGGTCAAATTCCCAAAATGGTGACATTTGGCCAGATTTGACCTTCGTGACCTCGCTTGACCTTGAAGATATTTACATAAGGTCACCTAAATTTCAGCAAATGTAGATCATCATAGTACCTACCTACCTTGTATGTAAGCTTGATCGTTCTAGCTCTCATATTTTCTGAGATCTCAGGGGGAGGGGGCACAAAAGTGCCCTCCCCCCCTCCTCCAGCGAGCGTTAGTGGCATACCCCTCTCCAGTGCGCGTGTTAAATGTTCAGACGCACCAGGTTTTTACACTGGACAATTGACAATCACAGGAAGCTTCATTGGAACTAAGACAGGTCATCAGTCAATGTAGAAGCCATCAAGACATTCTACCAGTTAAAGAGCTCATTAAGCTGCAGCCGCTGCACTGGCCACCAATGCTAAACACGTCTGTATCAAGCACGATTGGCACGATGGGCTACTTCCATTGAACCACGAGCTTATTTCATTCCCTTACACTGCAGTTGATTAAATGCGATTTGACATGAGACTGGTTAAGGATACTCCAGTACAGATAGGTTGGGGTTTCAGTACGCCGTCAAGAGACGGGAACCGTAGGTGAAATCATTAGACAAAGGTAACACATAGTTTTGACATGGGACGTGAGACGTGGCCGATATTGTTTTTAGCTTCATTGAATCACATGTAGTATACTTACGCTGCTTGATCTATATCACATCGATACACCGTACAACGTAAAACATTTTGAAAACCTGAAGAAGATGAGAGAAGAAAAAAAACAGATAAGCTCCTAGATATGTTCTCTTGTGAACCCTGTCTCGCATTATTCGTAGCGTAGATTTTTGCCTCGTGATCATTGAATACAAACGATTTACCTTGACAAATACTGTTTAACCAAAAGTATTGGTGTCGCATAAATCTGTGTGGAAAACATGAAACCATGCACAGCAAAAGCAAAGTGGATGGACAATGATGCTCGTATAAAACGAGAAGATATCCTGTCATCGTTATGGTGGTGTAACATGTTTTTTCCCCTGCACTTTTCTCTAGATGATAGCATCAGAACACCGGCACAGTATGAGTCGACTCTTCCGCCCTCTGACCCGCCTCTCCCTCCTCCCCTGACCCTCCTGACCCTCCTCCCCCTCCGCTGACCCTCCTGACCCTCATCCCCCTCCGCTGACCCTCCTGACCCTCCTGACCCTCCTGACCCTCCTGACCCTCCTGACCCTCCTGACCCTCCTGACCCTCCTGACCCTCCTGACCCTCCTGATCCTTCTGACTCTCCTGATCCTCCTCCCCCTCCGCTGACCCTCTTGACCCTCCTGACCCTCCTGACCCTCCTGACCCTCCGCTGACCCTCCTGACACTCCTGACCCTCCTGACCCTCCTCCCCCTCCTCCCCCTCCTCCCCCTCCTCCCCTGACCCTCCTGACCCTCCTCCCCCTCCGCTAACCCTCCTGACCCGCTGACCCCCTCCGCCGACATTCCTCCTCCTCCGCCGACCCTCCTAACCTTCATCCTCCTCCGCTGCCCCTCCTGATCCTCCTCCCCTCCGCTAACCCTCCTGACCTTCTTCCTCCTCCGCTGACCCTCCTGCCCTTCCTCCCCTCTGCTGACCCTCCTGACCCTCCTGACCCTCCTGACCCTCCTGACCCTCCTGACCCTCCTGACCCTCCTGACCCTCCTGACCCTCCTGACCCTCCTGACCTTCCTGACCCTCCTGACCTTCCTCCCCTCCGCTGACCCTCCTGACCCTCCTGACCCTCGGCTGACCCTCCTGACCCTCCTCCCCTCTGCTAACCCTCCTGACCCTCCTCCCCTCCGCTGACTCTCCTGACCCTCCTCCCCCTCCGCTGACCCTCCTGACCTTCCTCCTCCTCGGCTGACCCTCCTGACCCTCCTCCCCCTCCGCTGACCCTCCTGACCCGACACTAGCCCACCATTGACCCACTTCCTGGTCGGACCAGGCTACAAAGGGTATGGTTAGGAGATGGTCGGACTCAGGGCAGCTCGCCTATTAGCGCTGGATCCCCGCCCTGTCTCTCCCGGTCCACGGTAAACATAGGAGATGGTCGGACTCAGGGCAGCTCGCCTATTAGCGCTGGATCCCCGCCCTGTCTCTCCCGGCCCACGGTAAACACGCTGGTCCTGAGCCGAGCAAACGGCACTGATCGCAGGGGTTTTCAGAAACGCCGACCGATCCATGGCGACGAGCACCGGGGGAAATTGAAGCCGACTGTCTCTTTGACTGTCATAATAATTCGAGGTCATATTTTTAAAGATCATCCGCGTTTGTGGTTTCATTTGTTTTACAGAATCACCTATAATACTAGTTAATAAGAGTGGCAGCTCTAAGCAAAACAAAGTATACAGGTGTTTTGGGTTATAAATATGCTGCTGAATCTCATACGTCATGAATTGTTCCTGAAGAAAGTGTTCTCACCATGGGAACTGGAGTTGGTCGCCCTGAGTGCCTGTCATGTGCCGACTCTGTCTGCAACACTGCAGGGTGGCGGGTCAGGGGCACACGTGGGCCACCCGTGACAAGAGCGGCTGCGAAAGTCAAGTGACTTAGGAGCTGCTGTGAGCCCGGTGAGCGACTGTGACCCAGAGGTCAACCAGGCCGGCCCACTGGGGGTTTATGAGTCAGGCGGCTCGAGTGGACCATCTCTCGCCCGAGCATGGCCGTTTGTCCGGGGGTAGCCACGTGAGGTGGCCGGGGTCAGGGGCTGGCGTGGGCAGAACTGGCTTCACCACTGACCCACGGGCGGACGCTGAGCTGCGTCAGGGTCGCTGTGCAGGGCCGCGCGGGCCGCCGACTCCACCCGCCGCTCACAGCTCTGTGTGGGACGCAGCCGGCGGCAGTGACGCGCCAGCCAGCCAGCCTTCCGCCCAGTCTGACTGTCCGGCGGCAGCGGCTGTGAGCTTGACCCACTGACACAGACCACCTCCGGGAGATGTCCGCTCCGCCAAGCCTTTGTTCTGCCGCCAACATCTGAACGGTCATTAGTGATCGGTTAATGAATCCAAATTAACCGTCAGAACAAGTCACCAGCCCATCGGCATTCATCCATGTGTTTATTTTTTCTCCGCATAGTGGTTAGCACTCCGCGACCTTTTCAGGTTTGAACCCAGTTTCAGCGTGTTCCTTTCTAAACGCGGCTCACCATGAAACATTCATTAGGAAATGGAGAACAGCGCCAAACATGGGATCGATCATTTTGTGGCTTCAAAGCACTCCTCGCCGGATCTCCCTCCTCCCACGTTCTCGTCTGTCGGTACACACGCATTAGTCGGTCTTCCGTCTCTTTAAATCTCTCTGACAGATACCCTTGGACTGTCCCAAAAATACGCAGAACAAAGCGTATTCATCCTTTTATCCACTCACTATTTGCTGCATTACCTTTATCTTCGATAAGATATTAATTTTATGCATGAAACATTTTACATGCTTTTTGCACTGCACCTCTCTGAATCTTCTAAAACCGCCAGCCTGATGTTTGGTTACCAGCGTGAAGTGCCGTCTAAGTCTTGTTTGTTCAAAGATCAGCTCTATCACCCAAGAACCATTTCCACGTGAAAAATCCAACGTCTTGCCACTTTCGATCAGGCGTGTCAAACATCTTCAAATACCAGCGGCCCCATTCTGAGGTGCCCCGTCTTTAGAACACCGACTGACCTTAGTGACATCACGAGGCTCTCCATCCCGCCTTACCTCATGTTCCTCCCTTCGTACGACTAAGTCAGTATCACGGGACACCTCAGCAGAGCCGCGGTCTTTGGCCGGTCACCACACGGCCCCAAGACACCCTCCCTCCACGGGGCCCAGAGGTCAGGTCACGGCTCCCTGCATCCACCCCTGCCGCCGGGCCCGAACCGCATTCCAGTTAATCTCTGACCGGCGTCCGACCGCCGTCTCCGACGGCAGCTCGGCTCGGTGCGGTGCCTGATGACCGTTTGATGTTAGGACGGGCGCGTCGTGAAGCGCCGAGGCCGGCGGCCGGTCCGCGGGCGGTCCCTAGATGTAATCAAAGGCTCTCCCGCCGCCGCGCCGCCCCGCCGGAGCCGACGCGCACCGACGCGAAGAAGTCTGATCGCGGCGCCCCCGCGCGGGTTAATGCGCCGCTATGATTTGTGTGTTTTCATAATGGTGCCGTATGGGAAAGTGTCAGAACACAGAGCAGCCAGCCAGTCATTGAGAAAGAGGCAGTCCTCTGCGGTGGTTTACTGATACTCACCGCAATGTCAAAGTTGTTTGTCGCTTTTTAAACGAGGCTTCTGGCATTGCCTGGACGCATGAGTTTGACCGTTTGTAAATGGAAACCTTATTATAATCAAGTTATACTTGTTCGCTATGGAGAACTCACACAACAGCTTTCAGTTTGCCTGCTTCATATTTACCGAAGCATTTTTGCGCTACGCCCAAGTGCTATGAACATAGGAACCACCCAGCATTACAATCAAAGTCGACCTGGATCGCGTGCGGGACAGTGACACTTGGCCATTCCTCATTTCGATTCCTCGCCAGTCCTGCGACCGGCATACGTGCGCGCGGACACGGTCATTTTTCATTTCACCTGCGGCGGCGGCGGCGGCGGAGGCGCACGTGAGGTCAGCTGAGGTCACCTGCCGGTCACGGTGATGACCGGGCTCGACTCTGAGCAGCGCTGCTCGGTACCTACCCGGCACACTGAACGGGGCTAACGCTCACCGCGGTACCTACCCGACACCACACTGGACGGGGCTAACGCTCACCGCGGTATCATCCCGGCACACTGGACGGGGCTAACGCTCACCGCGGTGTCATCCCGGCATACTGGACGGGGCTAACGCTCACCGCGGTGTCATCCCGGCACACTGAACGGGGCTAACGCTCACCGCGGTATCATCTCGGCACACTGGACGGGGCTAACGCTCACCGCGGTGTCATCCCGGCACACTGGACGGGGCTAACGCTCACCGCGGTGTCATCCCGGCACACTGAACGGGGCTAACGCTCACCGCGGTGTCATCTCGGCACACTGGACGGGGATAACGCTCACTGCGGTGTCATCCCGGCACACTGGACGGGGCTAACGCTCACCGCGGTGTCATCCCGGCACACTGGACGGGGCTAACGCTCACCGCGGTGTCATCCCGGCACACTGGACGGGGCTAACGCTCACCGCGGTGTCATCCCGGCACACTGGACGGGGCTAACGCTCACCGCGGTGTCATCTCGACACACTGGACGGGGCTAACGCTCACCGCGGTGTCATCCCGGCATACTGGACGGGGCTAACGCTCACCGCGGTGTCATCCCGGCACACTGGACGGGGCTAACGCTCACCGCGGTGTCATCTCGGCACACTGGACGGGGCTAACGCTCACCGCGGTGTCATCCCGACACACTGAACGGGGCTAACGCTCACCGTGGTGTCATCTCGACCGGCCGGATTACGGGCCTCGGAGAGCCTCGGTTACGGGCCTCGGAGAGCCTCGGTTACGGACCTCAGAGCTTCGGTTACGGGCTGGAGACGCTGCTGAGTCGCCGGGCGGACGTGTCGGATTTTAACATTACGGTCCCCGGGGCCCCGGCTAGCCGCCTTGCGAGAGGAACGCAGCGGTGTTCTGAAATTACTTTTTGAATACATGCAGAGAGGTAACAAAACTGTCGAAAAAACATGTGAAGAGGAAACAAAAATAAAAAAAGGAAAATATATCTGAATTTTACTCATGTAGCTACAAAAAAAATAAGTGATCATCCGGAGGGTGAAACTCCTCATCAAGATTGTAAGGAATATGTCATGAGTTGATATAATTCAATTTCAATATTTTTCAATGTCAGCATAACCACATACAAACTAGTTTCCTATCATTATTTTTCGTTTTGGAACATAATTCATCAATTTCATAATACTTCTAACCAAGATTTGCACAATTCAGCAAGCATAGTGATCCAGTTCACAGTTCAACTCAAGATTGTAAGGAATATGACATAAGTTGATATAATTAAATAGTTTGCTGAAAGTTGTTAAACACATTTCAGGCAGCATTGCATTGAAAAAAGTAGGATGCAGATTGCAGAAGCATACCCATATTTATACATAGCAACCGCAAAAAGTTCAGTAATGTGTTATGAGGTGATCTGAGAAAAACTAGTTAATTCCGAAATATCCATGTAAAAATATAGTTCAGCTCTTAGCCTATCATGTGAAGAAAAAAATAGATTTAAAACCATTATTTCACTGGATTGATATAATTCAACTCATTATTGGTTATGTCACAGATTGTGCTCTAGCATAACCCATCAAGTAAATAATTAGGGCAAAACAAAAACATAATTGAGACAATACCGTCAACTGATGTAACCCCGGACATATCCTAACCTCAGACTTGTCATGCTATCAGAATGTAAGCAATACAGACTCACTAACACACTTTGCATCTGTATTGTCTTTACTCTAGTCTGATAGCATGAAAAGTATGAGGTTAGGATGTGTCCGAAGATTATAACCCTATAAGCATGATTGACAAATATCCTTATTTACCCATACATATGAACATGTGGAATTTCATTAATTGGTAGATTTATGACAATAAAGTACCTAGCAATCACTTTGGAGTTTGGAAAGGCATTCCTAACATTCTTACCCCATACATTGCCATTGCAATGTTTGGTCTGGAGTGGTATGCCAAAGCTGAGTGGTACCCCACTTCTCTCAACTTATTTAATTATGTGAAGAAAAACAAGATAAGAGACAGCATATAAATACAACGAGGGTATACTTTACCTGCCACCACTCCTACATCAACATGCCCACACCAAACAACTTTATGCATAACCTATGGGAGCCTTTATAACAGTATTTACGTATTCTCTTTGGTTTGTAAGCTGCCTCAAAGACAAAGACAAAGTTAGACGCCGGAGCTTATTTTGTATCAACAGCGCCAAGTTGGCTGCATCCTTGCGGTAGCTAAATTATTCGCGCTGAATAATCCCCGCAAAAATTGTTACCTCCTCAGAAAACATATCAATCTAAATTATTTTTCAAGAATATTCACTGGACATTTCCGAGGTTAAAGTGGTTTCGGCTTGTGAAAAGAAAACATTGAACTTTTGGGTAATGGTCTGTTTTTGCTTGCTAAATAAGCAGACTGTCTTATAATAAAAACATCCCGGTACAAATTTTGTTACCTCCTCAGAATAACGATAGATTGCAGAACACATTTTCCAACTTGTAAAAAACAAAATAAGCCACGTAAATGAAAACATTACCTGTAAATAATTCAAGTCGTTTGCAAAATAGTTTGTCAAGCCATTCCAGTCTTCAAATATATTATTTAATGTCTGCAAAATGTATAACAGCATGATAAGTGTCACGGTGCACGAAGCAGGTCAAAATGGACCTGTTGACATGAGGCAAGGAAACAAATCACCTTAAATGCAGGAATGGATATTTTCATAAAAAATGATACCATATCTTCCCCACAGACTATACAACACTATGCCACGTTTTGGTGCAAATCTTATCGCTATTGAATGAGTATATACAACATGCCAGAAACATGCCAATAGTTACCTCTTTCCTCCTCTCCTCCTCTCCTCACCAGTGCAGTGGCTCAGGAGGGGCCCCAGCAGCCTGGAGGTGAACAAAGCTATCAATTGATCAACTATGTTTTGACGTGAAATGTAGGTAGGTATGGAGGTATCTGAACAAACGTAAGGTAAAAATGTCATAACATCGCCTAAATGTGACGCAGATAATGAAACCCAAATACTGCACAACGCTGAATCGAATGGCAAAAAGGGAGGTGAATGGGAGGTAACTATTTCAAATTAGGAGGTATTTTGGGAGGTAACTATTTTGGTAAATGCATGCCCATCTGCATTTAATTTGTTCAATTTCAGAACACTGGAACGCAGTGATAGGGAATAACAGAGATATAGAGTAACGTGGGAAGTGCTAGAGATATGGTGAGGATGTATCGGCAGATACGTTTTTGGACGTGGACGTTCTTGTGAGGAGATTATTTATCCTTCTAATTACTGTGTTTTACGCGTGCCATTCCTGGTTCGTTGTCGCCCCTCAACTTATCGGACTAAATACCTGAGCCAGCGGGTTCCACGGCACGAGTCGGCTTCTCAGCTGTCGATTAACGTGAGAGCTTGATGCTAGTCACCTTCGCCTTGATCTGGTGTCACTGCACGGTGAGAAACATGTTGCAACTATAGCAGTGTTGGAGATGATGGAGCGTGTCAGCGGTGACTGCTTTACTGCTTCCGGGAACCGTGTGCTGAGCGGGTTCGTTCAGACCAGGCAGCCCGACGCTCAAACTATGGGGTCGTTCAGACCAGGCAACCCGACGCTCAAACTATGGGGTCGTTCAGACCAGGCAGCCCGACGCTCAAACTATGGGGTCGTTCAGACCAGGCAGCCCGACGTTCAAACTATGGGGTCGTTCAGACCAGGCAGCCCGACGCTCACACTATGGGGTCGTTCAGACCAGGCAGCCCGACGCTCAAACTATGGAGTCATTCAGACCAGGCAGACCGACTCTCAAACTATGGATTCGTTTAGACCAGGCAGCCCAAACTATGGGATCGTTCAGACCAGGCAGCCCGACGCTCAAACTATGGGGCCGTATCAGGGTAAGGTCAGGCAGCCTGACGGTCAAACAGTCAAAATGCCAGGAAGCCTGACGGTCAAACAGTCAAAATGTCAAACTGTTACCTCTCCGAGTGCAGCCTGGACCGGATTATTAGACCGGACCGGACCGGACTCAGGTCCCAACATGACTGTTCTGTGTGCATGTCTCTATGTGAAGACTAGACCGGACCGGACCGGACTCAGGTCCCATCTATGTGAAAACTAGACCGGACCGGACTCAGGTCCCAACATGACCGTTCTGTGTGCATGTCTCTAGGTGAAGACTAGACCGGACCGGACCGGACTCAGGTCCCAACATGACCGTTCTGTGTGCATGTCTCTATGTGAAGACTAGACCGGACCGGACCGGACTCAGGTCCCAACATGACCGTTCTGTGTGCATGTCTCTATGTGAAGACTAGACCGGACCGGACCGGACTCAGGTCCCAACATGACCGTTATGTGTGCATGTCTCTATGTGAAGACTAGACCGGACCGGACCGGACTCAGGTCCCAACATGACCGTTCTGTGTGCATGTCTATGTGAAGACTAGACCGGACCGGACCGGACTCAGGTCCCAACATGACCGTTCTGTGTGCATGTCTTTATGTGAAGACTAGACCGGACCGGACCGGACTCAGGTCCCAACATGACCGTCCTGTGTGCATGTCTCTTCTGTGTGCATGTCTCTATGTGAAGGCCGGCCGTTATCTGGACCGCCACCGAGTGGTGGTCGTCACCTGGTAATCACCACTTCTGGTGGAGCCGGCTCACGGGGGGGGGGGCGGGAGGGGGGGGGGCGGAACAGGCGGACCACTCGGGATGCGCTGAGCCCTGCACGCGCTGAGAACACGGAAACTCACACGATCAAACGTGAGACTCAAACACGCTCCATTTGCATAAGTAGTAAGCCGTTCTCGGCCCATCTCAGGCCCGGCCTTGATCTCTCACGGCAGCCCACACACGAGTCCTTCGACAAAGGGTGAACGGTTCTAGAACGCCGGCGCAAGTTATGCGTGGAATAAGGTCACCTGAAATAAGGCGACCCATGTTCTCTTTCCAGGCGTATAAATGGAAGAAACTAGGTACTGAGAACAAAGAAAACAAGTTCGCAAATACCAGAACAAATACAATGTGTGATATAATCAAACTCTTTTCATCCGGGACAAGTTGCACAATGAAGCATTGTAATCTTATCGCAGTAACTGTGCGCGCTAGAAATGTCAAAAGAAGACAGACTTGTTAAAAAAAACGATTGAGCAGTTAACAATATGATTTGTGACTTGTGAGTGTTAGCGATTTGATAGCCGGCGTTGTAGGCTTTCAGTATCATTTGAGAAAGCTGAACTTGTTCGCCTAACTAATGACGATTGTAGGCTCTTGATGATCAACTTCGAAACGATGGTTGTCATCATGTGAACCAGGGAACTACTAGGCTATGGCATTACCTTTCCCAATGTGTAAGATAACGTCTCCATGTTCCACCTTTCTGAAAGTTGTCAAATATATGCTGGTTGTAGAAGAAGATATGAAGTAAGTGCTGCTGAAAACGATGGTGATATTTTTTCACTCGAAAAGTCATTTAACTTTATACAAATTAAGTTTTTAGATTTGGACGAATGACGTCATTGTTGAGCTATAGACCGCCACTGATTGGCTGACGAAGTGGGATTGGCTGAAAAAGTGGCTGTCAGCCAATCAGCGGTTGCGCCAGCCTGGAGTCATTTTGCAACTGGTAAATTAAATTGCTTCAAAACAGTTAAGTTTTGGGGAAAATGACCTTAGTAATTTAGGCATTTCAATACCGGCCCAAGATCAGTTTATATCAGTTTTTATCAGCATCAGTTTAAAACGAATACAAAGGTGAAACATTCACTTTAAATGGAATGTTTCACCTTTCTGAAAGTTGTCAAATATACGCTGGATGTAGTCGAAAATATGAAGTAAGTGCTGCTGAAAACGACGGTGATATTTTTATCTCGAAAGGTCACTTAACCCGGCATTGACTGGGTTCTCAGCAGAACGCCATTGACTGAGGGGGGCGTTAAACGCCCCCTGGTTATCTTCCGAACCAATGATCGCAGCGAGACGCGCAAGGCGGCGATCGAAATCTCTCAATAAAACAAATCTACAGAATGCTAAAAAATGTCAAAATGAGGTCAAATGTCAGGTCACGGTCAGGTCAAAGGTAAAAATAGGCGTATTTGAGTTTATGGGCCATACTTTCCATTCAAAGCCTTCGATTGCGACCAGTTTCACCCAAAGTGCTGCCAAAGGTATGCTACATATCCCGCATGAGCTAAAGTGAGATTGTGGGCCAAGGTCAATGTCAATGTCAGGTCACAAAAGATAACTATGCTCAAAATATCTACGAAAGTCATGCAACACATGTTTTATGAGTTATTTTCCACGTATAATTCGATAGTGATAGTCATTTTACCACCTGACTTCATTTACGTGAAGTAAATGTCAATTTCAGGTCAAGTTCAGGTCACCGAAGGTCAACATTTTACATTGTTAAATCTAAACAAAAAAGGCATGTTGCTAGACCAGTTTTGTCTCAGAAATACAGTGGTGGCATTGATTTGTCTGTGTTTTGTCAATAAAAGCCAAAAAACGCAATTTCAAAATATTACGTCATAAGTTACCCATACTTTAGATGTCATAAGCCAGGCAAAAATGGAGATATCAGTTTGAAATTTGGCATGGTAGTTGCCTAGTTATGGTTATCTGACATATCTTCCGGTTTTGTGAATATTTAAGAAAATTTTGATTTTGTGATAATTTTCAAAAAAGAGTTTTTTTAGTTTTGGGGGTAAAAAACGAATAAAAGATCATCATCCGAGATAGCCAGTTTTAGCCGTTGCAATTGTATATCTTTTGGCGTTTTTGATTACATTTTGCTTCAAATTTAACATTAGTACGCCTTGGCAAAGTTTAGCTGATTTTGGTATAAGACTCGTGTGTAGTGACGTCACTAAATTCGCTATAACTCGGAAGAAATTTCGACGATTTTTTTCTCTTTATTTTTGCACACAAGACGTAAAAATGATTTATAAGAAGGTACCCGAAGTTGCACGTTGATAGCGCTATTAGTTTTCAGCTATTGCGAAAATTCATCAAGGGGGGTCGTTAAACGCCTCCCCCAGTCATTGGCGGGTTGGCTTTATACAAATTAAGGTTTTAAATTTGGGTTGATGACGTCATTATTGAGCTATAGACCGTCGCTGATTGGCTGACAAAGTGGGTTTGGCTGGCAAAGTGGCTGTCAGCCAATCAGCGGCGGTACTAGCCTAGACCCCATTTTGCAAATTATAAATTAAATTGCTTGAAAACGGCTAAGCTTTTAGGAAAATGACCGTAGTATTTTCGACTTTTCAATAACGGCCAAAGATAATGGCTATCTCAGTTCAAAACCAATACAAAGGTGAAACATTCCCTGTAAGTTTATAAACTAAATATGATCGAAATGCTTTTTTGCCGACATGTCATTTTGTCGAAATGTCTTTTTGCCGACATGTCAAAAGATCGAAATGTCTTTTTGCCGAAATGTAATTTTGCCGACATGTGAAAAAGTCGAAATGTCTTTTTGCCGAATGTCATTTTGCCGACATGTGAAAAGATCGAAATGCTTTTTTGCCGAAATGTTATTTTGTCGACATGTGAAAAAGTCGAAATGCCCTTTTACCGAATGCCATTTTATCGACATGTGAAATGTTCGAAATGTATTTTTGCCGAATGTCGAGTGCCTTTGGTGCCATGCGCAGCAATTGTCGTCATGTGTCAATATTGTTTGTGCGTCCCAATCATCGCTTCCGGTCGTCAGGTCAGTGTTGGTGTCATGCGGGCGCGCACGCGATAAAAAAAACTGCGCGCGCACTGATATCTGATTGGATGTTTGGTTCGTCTGTTCCCCGCTGAGCGGGAGCCGTAGCCGGGTAGCTCCTGGAGGTAGAAGGCAGGGCGCATCCAGGCGGCGGGGGGGGGGGGGGGGGGGGGGTAATAGGGGATTAGATAGTGGATAATCGCCCCTCCCCCATTCGGATACAGAGGATTTCGATGACCAAGTATTTTTTTTTTGTCAGCTAATTGACCTTCACAATGCTGCAGAATGGCTATGCAACCTGCCGATAACTTTTGCCACCTCTGATGCAAACCCTGGTGGATGGTGCAAAACCGAAGGAGCAAGGGAGGGACAGTGGAGTGCTGGAGTGCAGTGGATGTGCTTGGCAAAAAAGGCATTTCGACCTCTTCACCTGTCGGCAAAATGACATTTCGGCAAAAAAATATTTCGACATTTCACACGTCGACAAAGACACATTCGGCAAAATTATATTTCGGCTTTTTCACATGTCTACAAAAGGACATTTCGACAAAAAGGCATTTCGACGTTTTCACACGTCGACAAAGTAACATTCGGCAAAATGACATTTCGGCTTTTTCACATTTCGACAAAATGAGATTTCGGCAAAAAGGCATTTCGACCTTTTCACATGTCGACAAAATGTCATTTGGCAAAAACATTTCGACTTTTTCACATTTCGACAAAATCACATTTCGACAAAATGACATGTCGGCAAAAAGACATTTCGACATTTTGACACGTCGGCAAAAATGCATTTCGACAAAAAGGCGTTCGCCATTTTGCTTTCGGCATATTCACTTTTCGACAAAAATACATGTCTTCAAAGTGTCCTTCGACAATATGCATTCGCCAAAATGACATTCGGCAAAATGACATTCGCCAATGTGTCCGGACACCATTTGAGATGGGGCCTGTTTGGAGCATGGAGGGCCTCCTTAAATGACATGGGGGGGGGGGGGGGGCAAAACAATATGTTTCCCCCCTGCCCGACTACAGGGGCGACTGCTCCTCCTGCCCCCCCCCCCTCCCCCACTCCGGCCCCGGTGGCGCCGCCCCGCTCGTGGTATAGTAGATTTGACAAAATGCCAAATCTACAGTCTAATAAGTATCTTCCCTTGAAGGGTTGGCTGAGGCATAATTAACTGTTTTCGTTAAGCGCAAAGTACATTAGCCTCAGCCTATTTAGCCTATTTAGTTTAGTAAATTTACAATTTGTTATTCAAATTAAAAAGTTTACTAGCCTATTGTATATGCCTATACATGCCTATATATTAGCCTATTTTACGCCTCAGCCAACCCTTCAAGGGAAGATACTTATTAGACCGACTGTACATACATACCCATGGTAGACTAATTGTACATAAAATGAGTAGGTATACCATGGAATAAATCCGGTCATTGCTTCATAAGTTACAATGAATTACGGATACTCATTATAATTATACTGCCATTGTCATAGCATAATATGATAATTGTGTGCTGAAAAACTCATTAATCCCAATTATTCCTTCGATTCATTTTACAAATATTATCTATATACACCGTTATGTAGTTAAAAATACATTTATTTTCATCGACCAATTATGAGTCCATCATTATGCCTTCCACTTACATGTGCCGTCGGAAACGGAATGGAATCTCGCCTCATTTAGTAGGCCCAATGGCAAGTTAGCCACTGCTGCTGCGCGTGCACTTATGTGTGTCTGAAGACGGCTGCTGCGCGTGCACTGATGTGTCTCTGTGACGGCTGCTGCGCGTGCACTGATGTGTGTCTGTGATGGCTGCTGCGCGTGCACTGATGTGTCTCTGTGACGGCTGCTGCGCGTGCACTGATGTGTGTCTGTGACGGCTGCTGCGCGTGCACTGATGTGTCTCTGTGACGGCTGCTGCGCGTGCACTGATATGTATCTGTGACGGCTGCTGCGCGTGCACTGATGTGTCTCTGTGACGGCTGCTGCGCGTGCACTGATGTGTCTCTGTAACGGCTGCTGCGCGTGCACTGATATGTGTCTGTGACGGCTGCTGCGCGTGCACTGATATGTGTATGTGACGGCTGCTGTGCGTGCACTGATGTGTGTCTGTGACGGCTGCTGCGCGTGCACTGATGTGTCTCTGTGACGGCTGCTGCGCGTGCACTGATGTGTGTCTGTGATGGCTGCTGTGCGTGCACTGATGTGTGTCTGTGATGGCTGCTGCGCGTGCACTGATGTGTCTCTGTGACGGCTGCTGCGCGTGCACTGATGTGTCTCTGTGACGGCTGCTGCGCGTGCACTGATATGTGTCTGTGACGGCTGCTGCGCGTGCACTGATATGTGTCTGTGACGGCTGCTGTGCGTGCACTGATGTGTGTCTGTGACGGCTGCTGCGCGTGCACTGATGTGTCTCTGTGACGGCTGCTGCGCGTGCACTGATGTGTCTCTGTGACGGCTGCTGCGCGTGCACTGATGTGTCTCTGTGACGGCTGCTGCGCGTGCACTGATGTGTGTCTGTGACGACTGCTGCGCGTACACTGATGTGTGTCTGTGACGGCTGCTGCGCGTGCACTGATGTGTGTATGTGACGGCTGCTGCGCGTGCACTGATGTGTGTCTGTGACGGCTGTTGCGCGTGTACTGATGCGTGTCTGTGACGGCTGTTGCGCGTGTACTGATGTGTGTCTGTGACGGCTGCTGCGCGTGTACTGATGTGTGTCTGTGATGGCTGCTGCGAGTGCACTGATGTGTCTCTGTGACGGCTGCTGCGCGTGCACTGATGTGTGTCTGTGACGGCTGCTGCGCGTGCACTGATATGTCTCTGTGACGGCTGCTGCGCGTGTACTGATGCGTGTATGTGACGGCTGCTGCGCGTGCACTGATGTGTCTCTGTGACGGCTGCTGCGCGTGCACTGATGTGTGTCTGTGACGGCTGCTGCGCGTGCACTGATGTGTCTCTGTGACGGCTGCTGCGCGTGCACTGATGTGTCTCTGTGACGGCTGCTGCGCGTGCACTGATGTGTGTCTGTGACGGCTGCTGCGCGTGCACTGATGTGTCTCTGTGACGGCTGATGCGCGTGTACTGATGTGTGTATGTGACGGCTGCTGCGCGTGCACTGATATGTGCCTGTGATGGCTGCTGCGCGTGCACTGATGTGTGTCTGTGACGGCTGCTGCGCGTGCACTGATGTGTCTCTGTGACGGCTGCTGCGCGTGCACTGATGTGTGTCTGTGACGGCTGCTGCGCGTGCACTGATATGTGTCTGTGACGGCTGCTGCGCGTGCACTGATATGTGCCTGTGACGGCTGCTGCGCGTGCACTGATGTGTCTCTGTGACGGCTGCTGCGCGTGCACTGATGTGTCTGTGACGGCTGCTGCGCGTGCACTGATGTGTCTCTGTGACGGCTGCTGCGCGTGCACTGATGTGTCTCTGTGACGGCTGCTGCGCGTGCACTGATATGTGTATGTGACGGCTGCTGCGCGTGCACTGATGTGTCTCTGTGACGGCTGCTGCGCGTGCACTGATATGTGTCTGTGACGGCTGCTGCGCGTGCACTGATGTGTCTCTGTGACGGCTGCTGCGCGTGTACTGATGCGTGTCTGTGACGGCTGCTGCGCGTGCACTGATATGTGTCTGTGACGGCTGCTGCGCGTGCACTGATGTGTCTCTGTGACGGCTGCTGCGCGTGCACTGATATGTGTCTGTGACGGCTGCTGCGCGTGCACTGATGTGTCTCTGTGACGGCTGCTGCGCGTGTACTGATGCGTGTCTGTGACGGCTGCTGCGCGTGCACTGATATGTGTCTGTGACGGCTGCTGCGCGTGCACTGATGTGTCTCTGTGACGGCTGCTGCGCGTGCACTGATATGTGTCTGAGACGGCTGCTGCGCGTGCACTGATATGTGTCTGTGACGGCTGCTGCGCGTGCACTGATGTGTCTCTGTGACGGCTGCTGCGCGTGCACTGATATGTGTCTGTGACGGCTGCTGCGCGTGCACTGATATGTGTCTGTGACGGCTGATGCGCGTGCACTGATGTGTCTCTGTGACGGCTGCTGCGCGTGCACTGATATGTGTCTGTGACGGCTGCTGCGCGTGCACTGATGTGTGTCTGTGACGGCTGCTGCGCGTGCACTGATGTGTCTCTGACGGCTGCTGCGCGTGCACTGATGTGTGTCTGTGACGGCTGCTGCGCGTGCACTGATGTGTCTCTGTGACGGCTGCTGCGCGTGCACTGATGTGTCTCTGTGACGGCTGCTGCGCGTGCACTGATATGTGTATGTGACGGCTGCTGCGCGTGCACTGATGTGTCTCTGTGACGGCTGCTGCGCGTGCACTGATGTGTCTCTGTGACGGCTGCTGCGCGTGCACTGATATGTGTCTGTGACGGCTGCTGCACGTGCACTGATGTGTCTCTGTGACGGCTGCTGCGCGTGCACTGATGTGTGTCTGTGACGGCTGCTGCGCGTGCACTGATGTGTCTGTGTGACGGCTGCTGCGCGTGCACTGATGTGTCTCTGTGACGGCTGCTGCGCGTGCACTGATGTGTGTCTGTGACGGCTGCTGCGCGTGCACTGATGTGTCTCTGTGACGGCTGCTGCGCGTGCACTGATATGTGTATGTGACGGCTGCTGCGCGTGCACTGATATGTGTCTGTGACGGCTGCTGCGCGTGCACTGATGTGTCTCTGTGACGGCTGCTGCGCGTGCACTGATGTGTCTCTGTGACGGCTGCTGCGCGTGCACTGATGTGTGTCTGTGACGGCTGCTGCGCGTGCACTGATGTGTCTCTGTGACGGCTGCTGCGCGTGCACTGATATGTGTATGTGACGGCTGCTGCGCGTGCACTGATGTGTCTCTGTGACGGCTGCTGCACGTGCACTGATGTGTGTCTGTGACGGCTGCTGCGCGTGCACTGATATGTGTCTGTGACGGCTGCTGCGCGTGCATTGATGTGTCTCTGTGACGGCTGCTGCACGTGCACTGATGTGTGTCTGTGACGGCTGCTGCGCGTGCACTGATATGTGTCTGTGACGGCTGCTGCGCGTGCACTGATATGTGTATGTGACGGCTGCTGCGCGTGCACTGATGTGTCTCTGTGACGGCTGCTGCACGTGCACTGATGTGTGTCTGTGACGGCTGCTGCGCGTGCACTGATGTGTCTCTGTGACGGCTGCTGCGCGTGCACTGATATGTGTATGTGACGGCTGCTGCGCGTGCACTGATGTGTCTCTGTGACGGCTGCTGCACGTGCACTGATGTGTGTCTGTGACGGCTGCTGCACGTGCACTGATGTGTCTCTGTGACGGCTGCTGCACGTGCACTGATGTGTCTCTGGGATGGCTGCTGCGCGTGCACTGATGTGTCTCTGGGACGGCTGCTGTGCGTGCACTGATATGTGTCTGTGACGGCTGCTGCGCGTGCACTGATATGTGTCTGTGACGGCTGCTGCGCGTGCACTGATGTGTCTCTGTGACGGCTGCTGCGCGTGCACTGATGTGTCTCTGTGACGGCTGCTGTGCGTGCACTGATATGTGTCTGTGACGGCTGCTGCGCGTGCACTGATGTGTCTCTGTGACGGCTGCTGCGCGTGCACTGATGCGTGTCTGTGACGGCTGCTGCGCGTGCACTGATATGTGCCTGTGACGGCTGCTGCGCGTGCACTGATATGTGTCTGTGACAGCTGCTGCGCGTGCACTGATGTGTGTCTGTGACGGCTGCTGCGCGTGCACTGATATGTGCCTGTGATGGCTGCTGCGCGTGCACTGATGTGTCTCTGTGACGGCTGCTGCGCGTGCACTGATGTCTGTCTGTGACGGCTGCTGCGCGTGCACTGATGTGTGTCTGTGACGGCTGCTGCGCGTGCACTGATGTGTGTCTGTGACGGCTGCTGCGCGTGCACTGATGTGTCTCTGTGATGGCTGCTGCGCGTGCACTGATGTGTGTCTGTGACGGCTGCTGCACGTGCACTGATGTGTCTCTGTGACGGCTGCTGCGCGTGCACTGATGTGTCTCTGTGACGGCTGCTGCGCGTGCACTGATGTGTCTCTGTGACGGCTGCTGCGCGTGCACTGATGTGTCTCTGTGACGGCTGCTGCGCGTGCACTGATGTGTGTCTGTGACGGCTGCTGCGCGTGCACTGATGTGTCTCTGTGACGGCTGCTGTGCGTGCACTGATGTGTCTCTGTGACGGCTGCTGTGCGTGCACTGATGTGTCTCTGGGACGGCTGCTGTGCGTGCACTGATATGTGTCTGTGACGGCTGCTGCGCGTGCACTGATATGTGTCTGTGACGGCTGCTGCGCGTGCACTGATGTGTGTATGTGATGGCTGCTGCGCGTGCACTGATATGTGTCTGTGACGGCTGCTGCGCGTGCACTGATGTGTGTCTGAGACGGCTGCTGCGCGTGCACTGATGTGTCTCTGGGACGGCTGCTGTGCGTGCACTGATGTGTCTCTGTGACGGCTGCTGCGCGTGCACTGATGTGTGTCTGTGACGGCTGCTGCGCGTGCACTGATATGTGTCTGTGACGGCTGCTGCGCGTGCACTGATGTGTCTCTGTGACGGCTGCTGCGCGTGCACTGATGTGTCTCTGGGACGGCTGCTGTGCGTGCACTGATATGTGTCTGTGACGGCTGCTGCGCGTGCACTGATGTGTCTCTGTGACGGCTGCTGCGCGTGCACTGATGTGTCTCTGTGACGGCTGCTGCGCGTGCACTGATGTGTCTCTGTGACGGCTGCTGCGCGTGCACTGATGTGTGTCTGTGACGGCTGCTGCGCGTGCACTGATGTGTCTCTGTGACGGCTGCTGCGCGTGCACTGATATGTGTCTGTGACGGCTGCTGCGCGTGCACTGATGTGTGTCTGTGACGGCTGCTGCGCGTGCACTGATATGTGTCTGTGACGGCTGCTGCGCGTGCACTGATGTGTCTCTGTGACGGCTGCTGCGCGTGCACTGATGTGTCTCTGGGACGGCTGCTGTGCGTGCACTGATATGTGTCTGTGACGGCTGCTGCGCGTGCACTGATGTGTCTCTGTGACGGCTGCTGCGCGTGCACTGATGTGTGTCTGTGACGGCTGCTGCGCGTGCACTGATGTGTCTCTGTGACGGCTGCTGCGCGTGCACTGATATGTGTCTGTGACGGCTGCTGCGCGTGCACTGATATGTGTCTGTGACGGCTGCTGCGCGTGCACTGATGTGTGTATGTGACGGCTGCTGCGCGTGCACTGATATGTGTCTGTGACGGCTGCTGCGCGTGCACTGATGTGTGTCTGTGACGGCTGCTGCGCGTGCACTGATGTGTCTCTGTGACGGCTGCTGCGCGTGCACTGATGTGTCTCTGTGACGGCTGCTGCGCGTGCACTGATGTGTGTCTGTGACGGCTGCTGCGCGTGCACTGATATGTGTCTGTGACGGCTGCTGCGCGTGCACTGATGTGTCTCTGTGACGGCTGCTGCGCGTGCACTGATGTGTCTCTGGGACGGCTGCTGTGCGTGCACTGATATGTGTCTGTGACGGCTGCTGCGCGTGCACTGATATGTGTCTGTGACGGCTGCTGCGCGTGCACTGATGTGTCTCTGTGACGGCTGCTGCGCGTGCACTGATGTGTCTCTGTGACGGCTGCTGCGCGTGCACTGATATGTGTCTGTGACGGCTGCTGCGCGTGCACTGATATGTGTCTGTGACGGCTGCTGCGCGTGCACTGATGTGTCTCTGTGACGGCTGCTGCGCGTGCACTGATGTGTCTCTGTGACGGCTGCTGCGCGTGCACTGATGTGTGTCTGTGACGGCTGCTGCGCGTGCACTGATATGTGTCTGTGACGGCTGCTGCGCGTGCACTGATATGTGTCTGTGACGGCTGCTGCGCGTGCACTGATGTGTGTCTGAGACGGCTGCTGCGCGTGCACTGATGTGTCTCTGGGACGGCTGCTGTGCGTGCACTGATGTGTCTCTGTGACGGCTGCTGCGCGTGCACTGATGTGTGTCTGTGACGGCTGCTGCGCGTGCACTGATATGTGTCTGTGACGGCTGCTGCGCGTGCACTGATGTGTCTCTGTGACGGCTGCTGCGCGTGCACTGATGTGTCTCTGGGACGGCTGCTGTGCGTGCACTGATATGTGTCTGTGACGGCTGCTGCGCGTGCACTGATGTGTCTCTGTGACGGCTGCTGCGCGTGCACTGATGTGTCTCTGCGACGGCTGCTGCGCGTGCACTGATGTGTCTCTGTGACGGCTGCTGCGCGTGCACTGATGTGTGTCTGTGACGGCTGCTGCGCGTGCACTGATGTGTCTCTGTGACGGCTGCTGCGCGTGCACTGATGTGTCTCTGTGACGGCTGCTGCGCGTACACTGATGTGTGTCTGTGATGGCTGCTGCGCGTGCACTGATGTGTGTCTGTGACGGCTGCTGCGCGTACACTGATGTGTGTCTGTGACGGCTGCTGCGCGTGCACTGATGTGTGTCTGTGACGGCTGCTGCGCGTGCACTGATGTGTGTCTGTGACGGCTGTTGCGCGTGTACTGATGCGTGTCTGTGACGGCTGCTGCGCGTGCACTGATGTGTCTCTGTGACGGCTGCTGCGCGTGCACTGATGTGTGTCTGAGACGGCTGCTGCGCGTGCATTGATGTGTCTCTGTGACGGCTGCTGCGCGTGCACTGATATGTGCCTGTGATGGCTGCTGCGCGTGCACTGATGTGTCTCTGTGACGGCTGCTGCGCGTGCACTGATGTGTGTATGTGACGGCTGCTGCGCGTGCACTGATGTGTGTCTGTGACGGCTGCTGCGCGTGCACTGATGTGTGTCTGTGATGGCTGCTGCGCGTGCACTGATGTGTGTCTGTGACGGCTGCTGCGCGTGTACTGATGCGTGTCTGTGACGGCTGCTGCGCGTGCACTGATATGTGTCTGTGACGGCTGCTGCGCGTGCACTGATGTGTGTCTGTGACGGCTGCTGCGCGTGCACTGATGTGTCTCTGTGATGGCTGCTGCGCGTGCACTGATGTGTGTCTGTGACGGCTGCTGCGCGTGCACTGATGTGTCTCTGTGATGGCTGCTGCGCGTGCACTGATGTGTCTCTGTGACGGCTGCTGCGCGTGCACTGATATGTGTCTGTGACGGCTGCTGCGCGTGCACTGATATGTGTCTGTGACGGCTGCTGCGCGTGCACTGATGTGTCTCTGTGACGGCTGCTGCGCGTGCACTGATGTGTATCTGTGACGGCTGCTGCGCGTGCACTGATGTGTGTCTGTGACGGCTGCTGCGCGTGCACTGATGTGTCTCTGGGATGGCTGCTGCGCGTGCACTGATGTGTCTCTGGGACGGCTGCTGTGCGTGCACTGATATGTGTCTGTGACGGCTGCTGCGCGTGCACTGATATGTGTCTGTGACGGCTGCTGCGCGTGCACTGATGTGTCTCTGTGACGGCTGCTGCGCGTGCACTGATGTGTCTCTGTGACGGCTGCTGCGCGTGCACTGATGTGTCTCTGTGACGGCTGCTGCGCGTGCACTGATGTGTGTCTGTGACGGCTGCTGCGCGTGTACTGATGCGTGTCTGTGACGGCTGCTGCGCGTGCACTGATATGTGTCTGTGACGGCTGCTGCGCGTGCACTGATGTGTCTGTGACGGCTGCTGCGCGTGCACTGATATGTGTCTCTGTGACGGCTGCTGCGCGTGCACTGATGTGTCTGTGACGGTATGATGAGGTGAATGTCTGCGGCACGCCATCCATTCAGCAGAGACGCAAACAGGCAGTTAATGGGTCGCCTTAACAGGCAGTTAATGGGTCGCCTTAACAGGCAGTTAATGGGTCGCCTTAACAGGCAGTTAATCGGTCGTCTGAGCAAAAACGTGTCACTTCGTGTACAGAAGACGCCAGCTGCAATTGTTGACGTGCAAGATCATGAAAGCTGACGCACGTAAATGCCAGGGAATAACTAACAGCTTTCATCCACAGTAGGCCTGCACAGGAGAAAAGTTTGATTGTAAGCTGAATGTTCAGGTTGTCTCAGAATGGATTTGGTAGCTCCGTGGTAGGACCGATGGAATGTAGTTGATTCGCATATCAACCATGCATGCACTCCAAATAAGAGCAGCTCGTATCGAAAGGGAGCCAATGCATCCCACTACTGCGTGTCTTCTCAGCAAAGCTGATATAATTACACCTCGCCATAAAGGAGCACGTTTCCTGTCAAACCTCGAGCAACGATTGAGCTTGAACATGGCTCTGGGAGAGTCTGTACCGGACGTCACCTCAGCGTCACATCACGTCACGTCACGTCACTCACGATGTCACGTCACCTCAGCGAACCACCGGGTGTCACTTGGTCAGAAATGGGTCGGCCGTGGCAGCCGCCACGCGCTACATTGCCTGTTGCCATGACAACGCGCCGATCGCGGACGTCTCTATTGCCGTGTCGGATCGGTCTGCGTCAGCGGGGTCTGCGCCGGCACACCTGAATAGTGTCGCGGGACGAGCGGTGCTGGTCGGACACAATGACTCAATCAGACTCCCGCTGGCAGCTGAGGCGACTAAGAACGGCCGGAGATCGCCCTGACCACACGCCGAGAGAGGGCAGACGAGCGGTACACTGACGGGGCTGGCCGCCCAGGTCAGGCTGATGTCGGCCGGCTCAGCCCGGCCGGAGCCGAGAGACTGATGTCTGATGTCGGCCGGCTCAGCCCGGCCGGAGCCGAGAGACTGACGTATGATGTCGGCCGGCTCAGCCCGGCCGAGCCGAGAGACTGACGTATGATGTCCGCCGGCTCAGCCCGGCCGGAGCCGAGAGCTGGCCGCTAGGAGCGATCTCAATACACAGATCGGAGCATGACGTTTCATGAGCTAACTTTGCATGAGTGGATTGGAATAACATCTAGTATCGGCGTTACGTGAACGTGTTTCGCCCAAGAGGGACCAACGATTTGGTACTCATACACCGAACAAATACATCTGTCAGCTCTATAACAGCAACAACGTCGCCACTCCAAACAACATCCTGACACTGACGTAGCACCCCTCCCTTCTAATCGTAGCAATCAAGTGCACCATTGATGCAGTGTGGGGGTTCCGTAATAGCAATAGAATATCCGGGCTGAAGCTACGTGGGCTGTAAGTTATTGCCACCATTTGATAACCAACTAATTATCATTATCGTTATATCTCCACTGCGCTGAAGTACAGAGTACAGGCAGCGTTGCAGAATAGCCTAGCGCATGGCCTCGCAGTTCAACTGCAGTCTGCTCTGCCTACCCTCGTGGGACCATCGGGGACTAGGTGGGCCCATGTGCGTCATCCAGCGCTACCAAATGCCGCTCAGGTGCGGCCCCCGCCGCCACCATTCGCCAATCCGGCTACCCGCAGAGTACCGCCTCCATATGTGTCGGTAGCACATCCGCTACGGCTGTGGGAAAGCATATGAAGGTCACACACCACCAGGTATGGGCTCAGTCGCGACAGAGAGTAGAGTTAAAAACCATCTGTGATACATTTTAGTTAGCCCATTTGATCCCGGTTCAATAATGGAATATAAGAATGGAATATGTGGATGGATGAAATACTATGAGTGTATGGAATGAGAGCCGTTCGATGCAGGGCGTCACCAATCGGCTGAAAGGACGAAAAAAATGTACCTCCATTTTGTTGCGTGTATTTAAGCCTTTGCAGCATGTTTAATGTAGATTTGCATATTAAAGTAGGTACTTGTTATTTAGCGCCGCCAAACGGCGCGAAATTGTTACGGGTTTGCCTGATAAAACCCAGAAATATAGGCGGTGGGTCTTGTAAAGAATAAGAAAATAAAAATGCTATTCATTCAATTCAGCGTTACGACGAACCGAATACGATGACGATGGCTTCGTTATGACGATGGCCGCTGATGTGACGCCGCGAACCGTCGTGAACATTTTAATTTTAGGTCGTGGAAAACGAAATTTTCATATTGGAACCAGACCGTGAGTGGAGCCAAGCGTCAGGTAACCCCTACCCCTACTCCCTGGTTGCACATCTCGGTATGATGACAAATATTGAAATTAAGGTAGTTTTTCATATACATTAGCCTCGGATAGCAAATCACGATGACCGGTGGCAGTCAGCGCTCAATAGTACATATGATAATAATAACTGCATACATGTGTATCGAACTGTAACAAACGACTGGTAACAGTGCGAATGGCTTGAAAGCAGCAAGAGGCAGAACGACTTTTCCGCGCATAAATGGTCCCTGAGGATATGGAGGAGCCTGGGGAAGATGGCTTGGGGAGATGGCTCTGGCCTGGTCCCCACTATTAGCTGTTCGGTCCAGCTAGTTGGGCACCGCTGGAGCAGCTTCCGGGTGCCGATGACCGCGTCCTTGCGTTCGCGTCGCCTTTTTCGGAACTCGGCAGACTAGCTAAACAAAACAAAAAACACTCGAAAGTTAATATTTTATGAAGGAAGTGGGCCCTGGGGGGCAGCCGCCAAGGAGAGCCTCTGCCAGACACTTAATGGAATTAATTTCCTATTTTCCAAATTTGTATAAAGCATTGCAAAACTTGTGTCATGCCGCGAAGCGGCGCGAAATTTGCCAGTTGTTTACTGTGGATGGCTGGATTTTGTCTGCTGGAAAGGCAATTTGTACGATAAATTGTTAACTTTCCCCGCAAAAAGTATGTGTGTGGGGGGGGGGTCGACCCTCCGATCCCTCCCCCCGTCAGCGACGTCACTGGTGCCACACGCAGGGTTTATTGGTTGGGTCGTCGACTTCGAGTGAACCCTGGTCTAATCCTAATCACCCGATCGCGCTGTCCATGCTCACCTGAGTCTGCACCAGCCGAAAGGCCAGCACGAACTGTGTCTGCACCAGCCGAAAGGCCAGCACGAACTGTGTCTGCACCCGCCGAAAGGCCAGCACGAACTGTGTATGCAGCCTGTTATAGAACGCACTTCTAATATGGACGTAGCCCACTTCTCCCTATGAGTAATAATTTCGAGTTATTCACTTAAAAAGCATCTGGCTATAAATTCGTTGCAGTTACCTTTGAAGTGCTGGGCCTTTTCCTGGTGACACACTGTTTCGGCATTCTTCCCCGCACTCTCAGTGGTCGGTTTCGGCTGTTTTACAGAGGTTGCTATTGATATAAACATCGGCCATGCCAGGTCCAAGGATAAATGAAGCTATGAAGCTATATTGCACACGCATGAAAAAGTAACGTTACGCTTATATATTTGACCAGTAAATTCCTTAATTAAATTATTGTATTTCCTCCCATTCGTTCCTCGGGTAATTTCCTCATCGGTCCGCTATGGGTAAACAGTTCGGCACCGCATTCAAAGGTTACTCCATTTTACGCCATTTAAACACGAGGGTGCCATGCATGGACCATGTAGCATGTTTGGCGTGAGTCGGGTTCGTGGGAATAACAGCCATAGCATCCCGAATGCCAGCATCGATCAATGTAACGTAGTCCACAAATGGAAAAAGCCGCCACAGTAATAGCCACTACAAACATTGAACAGGAAGCCGCCGCAATCGTACACATGTAACGCGACAGGAAGTAAATACCCCGACCCCGACATGAGCACCCACATCCTCGTTAGTCCTGGGAGCGTTTTGACGTATCACTGGGACCCGGCACCCCTGTCCCTGACCGGGCCAAGTGGCTACACCTCACCCTTCCCAGCGACATCCGCGGACCCCGGCGGCCGGCCGATCCGGAACCAGCTAACCACCGGGACCGTGTGCGAAACGTCCCTCTCTGAGGTCACCTCCCACGCGTCAGAATCACTGCCTGGGGTGCCCAGTCCAGGGACGTTTCCGCCCGCCCGAGCCCGCCTCTCCCCCAGCGTGACCCGCCGCCCCGGGCGCCGCCGCCGCCGCCGCCGCCGCCGCCGCCTGCTCAGCAGCAGCAGCAGCAGCAGCAGCAGCAGCAGCGACGACCGCCGGCCGGCCGGACGGCAGTAGATCGCTGGCCGTCACGCGGCGCGGAGGTGCGCGAGGTGGAGCGTCGACCCGGCCACCATGTGAGGTGGAACAGCGTGTGTGGAAGTGAAGCCCGTGGTGGACCAGGTGCGCAGACTGGCCAGTAGTCTGCAGTGTGAAGGTGACGTCCCCGGAGAATGTAGATGGAGGGGTTGTGAAGGCGACACATATGATGTTGGTGGTTTTTGACGGATAGGATCTGCAACTCTTCAAAATGAGGTGAGTTCGAGAGTTTACGCCAATCGCTGGTGCATGCACATCATAACTATATCATGGTTATACGCGGTGAAGCCCAAGCTAAAATGTTGAATATTTGGTAATGATTGGAACAATAACAACACAAACAATATAACGTTTAAATCCTCGAGCGTGAAATTGCATGGCATGCTGTTTGGTTTATATTTCCGAACTGTATGCAACTCTTCCTTTGTATCTGCTGTTATCTTCCGAAAATCAGGAAACTATTATTGCTATCAATAATGCGGTAGAACATATTTAAGACGTAGTCGGCATTTGTACAGTTGATAGTTGCTACACATACAATTAACCTCTGCGAAACAAGGGTATCAAAGGACATCGGACCTCCCGAGCTATCGGCATTGATCTAAATTAGTAGTCTTATCCAAGCAAGTCGACCAACCTCAGACGACAGTTCCTACTGATGTTATCACAAATCTCCCGTTTGCCTTCCGCTTTCCGCCTGGCGCCCGGTTCAACCAGTACCTGATAGGAGAGGTCAAATGTGACACCAGCACCCTGTCAGCGGTACACGTGTGGTCCCAGCACCCTGTACAGGGTACTCGTGTGGTACCAGCACCCTGGCCACGGTACACGTGTGAGCCGTGACACAGAATCCTGTCCTTGGATCCACGTGTAACACCCGGCACGGCCCGAACCTAATCGGTGTGCTCTGTGCATGGTGGGGAACCCCAGCGGAGACCGCTGCTGAGTCTGACCTGCAGACCGACCCAGCGGAGACCGCTACTGAGTCTGACCTGCAGATCGACCCAGCGGAGACCGCTACTGAGTCTGACCTGCAGACCGACCCAGCGGAGACCGCTACTGAGTCTGACCTGCAGACCGACCCAGCGGAGACCGCTACTGAGTCTGACCTGCAGACCGGCCCAGCGGAGACCGCTACTGAGTCTGACCTGCAGACCGACCCAGCGGAGACCGCTACTGAGTCTGACCTGCAGACCGACCCAGCGGAGACCGCTACTGAGTCTGACCTGCAGACCGACCCAGCTCAGGCGCTGCAGAGCATCTGCGGCTGTGCCGGACTGAGGCCACCCGTGCCACTGCGCTGGCTGACGACTGACGACTGACGACTGACGACTGACGACTGACGACTGACGACTGACGACTGACGACTGACGACTGACGACTGACGACTGACGACTGACGACTGACGAGCCGGCCATCGCCGATGCACCCGGAACAGCGTCTGACTTTTAGACGGCCGGCGAAACAATCAGCAGTGTCCGAGGCTCCGAGGCGCGGTGCACAGCTATTTTGCCGGTCCGCTGCTGTTATTTCATGCACGGCGCTATCAGTATGCAGACAGGCAGATATCGCGAACGAGTTATTTGAATTTACGATGAAAATACGATGCACTAATGTTGCAGTGGACCTCTGGTAGTAGACCCTCACTGTAGAGGCATGGGTATGGTGATATGGCGTCCATGCATCATGCGATTGAACTTCGTGTTCTAAGAAGTAAACGAGAATAATGGCGCACCGAAAGCGGTCACATCAGACTAGCTTTCCTTGGGTCGAACTATAGTTCTAAAAGCCGTCCACTTTGTCGTGAATCCAACGTCATGTGGAGTTCAGTATCTATTTCTTCTTACTGCGTGGCGCCTCACAGAACCCTACCCTCCCTCAGCCTGAAGGGCGGGGCCCAGCCGCTGCCCCGCCCAGCCGGCCCTGCCCGTCGCTGTGCTGCCCCGCCCTCATCATCAGTGCTGTGTCCTCGCTGTGTCACACTCCCTCTGCCCTCGCCGTCTCACACTCCTCTGCCCACGCCTGACATCTCAGGGCGCTGGTTTTTAATGAGTGCCCGGTCTCTGGAAGGCCGTGCTGACCGGGACGATGGACGGTGCCCCGCCTAGCTGCCGAGTCTGGCAGCTAGGCGGGGCACCGGAGCCGCAGCGCCGGAAACGGAGCAACAGGCGCCCTATACGAGCTCGTCGTAACGCAGAGCAGGACTTGGCGACTCATTGAGTCGAATGAGGAACTCAGGAAGTCACGCAGACGTCCTGTTTGTTACGTATATTTAATCATTTGTTTGAGAAGTATTTGTCAGCTCTAAAAATATGCACACGCTAAAGTTCTCACAATACTGACAAAAATGGATGAGTAAGTTTATGAGAGATATAATTATACATGATATGGTTCTATTGTGGGCATTATGAACTGGGTCATTTGAACAGATCCATGTTCGTTTTTGGTGTGCTTTTGATTAAGGAACGCGCCTCGTCCACTTTACGGAACGGTGTACCCGTTCGTTAAAAATAAAATACATATATCCATAAATTCATATACGGTTACATATATACGGTATATAAAACCATATACGGTATACCGTTCATAAAGTTCCAGATGACGCAGTCTTTCAAATGATGTTGATGATAGTGTGCTGAAATGACAGCCTTAAACGTCTTGATCATTAAGAGGCCAGGTTGTGACTCAGCATGCTGGACACGTGAGGTCATCACAGTCTCTACTTACGCTGAAGGTCATCATGGCCATTAGAATGTTGACGATAATTGTTCCGCACGCCACTGCCCAGCGCCTCTGCAATTAGAGGGGCATCCTTGGACTTGAATGAGGCAATCGATGCCCTTCTCTCTCCGCCTGTTCGCTTACGGACTGTTTGGTGAGCCCCTGCTGGTCAGATGAAGCAACAGGTCACCACGAGTTACTACAGGTCACGCCGCGCCACACGGGTCACGTCAGGTCAGGGTCATCAGACGGCGCCGGAGCGTGCCGACGCACCGTACTGATGCCACGTGGTCATCAGCAGTAACGGGCTGCGCTGGTTTGACGTCTAGCAATAAACGCACGCGCTGCAAACGGGGGGGGGAGGCGGATGCCATTTCGTTCCCAAATCATCTGCACCAGCCGAGCGGGAGGTGTGAGGACGTAATAGAGATCTGCAGAGGCGCCGAGCGAGACGCCGTGCCGTGTACATGCCCGAGGCTGGGATGCTAAAAAATGGCGCTGAACTGTCCGGTCGTGCATTGACCCTCTTCCTGTGTTTTGGAATTGCAGTCGTTATTGTATTACGGCGCGTAATCGGCGTGTCATTGTGTCGTCAGGGGTACGCGCACACCCAGCGCGGCTCTGGAGTCGCCCCAATTATAGGCCGCTCGACTGACAGCGGAGTTTAATTAATGACAGACAGCACGACATAGTCTCGCAGGATGTGGCGCCTAGGTCTCCCGCTGTCTCCAGTTATATGTCATGTGGCCGCCGGTCGGATTCTCCGCCAAGGAACAGTGTGGCCCCTGCGGGGCTCGGGTCTCTTTCTCTCTTTCTCTCTTTTCTCTCTTTCTCTCTTTCTCTCTTTCTCATCTTTCTCTCTCTTTCCTCTGCTCTTTCTCTCTTCTTCTATCTTTCTCTCTTTCTCTCTTTGCTCTCTCTTTTCTCTCTTTCTCTCTTTCTCTCTTTCTCTCTTTCTCTCTTTCTCTCTTTCTCTCTCTTGTCTTTTCTCTCTTTCTCTTTTTCTCTCTCTACTGTCTCTTTTTATCTCTCTTTATATATATTCTTATCTACTACTCTGTTTCTCTCTCTCTCTCTTTCTTCTTTTCCTCTCTTCTCTCTTTCTCTCTCTTTTCTCTCTGTTTCTCCGTCCTTTCTCTCTTCTCATGTTCTTTCTCTCTTTCTCTCTTGCTCTCTTTCTCCTTTCTCCTCTTTTCCTCTCCCTCCTCCTTCCCCCCATTCCTCCCCCTGGCTTTCCCTCCCTCCCCCCCCCCCCCCCCCCCTCCCCCCGTTCTTCCCCCCCCCCGCCGCCTCCCTAACCCGTCCCCCCCCCCCCCCCCCCCCCCCCCCCCCCCCCCCCCCCCTCCCCCCCCCCCCTCCCTCCCCTCTCCCCCCCCCCCCCCTTCCCCCTCCTCCCTCCCCCTCCCCCCCCACCCCCCCCCGCTCCTCCCGCCCCACTCCCCCCCTTCCCCCCATCCGCTCACCTCCCCACCCCCCCTTATCCCCCCCCCACTCCTCCCCTCCACCCTTTCTCCCCCCCCCACCCCCCCCCCCCCCCTCCCCCCCCCCCCCCCTTCCCCCCCCCCCCCCCCTTCCTCCTCCTCCCCCCCTCCCCCCCCCCCCCCTCCCCCCCCCCCCCCCCCCCCCCCCCCCCCCCCTTCCCCACCCCCCCCCTCCCCCCCCCCCCCTCTCTCCTCACCCCCCCCCCCACCCCCCCCCCCCCCCCCCCACTTTCCGCCCCCTCTCCCCCCCCCCCCCCCCCCTCCCTCCCCCCCCCTCCCCCCCCCCCCCCCCCCCTCCCCCCCTCCCCCCCCCCCCCCCCCCCCCCCCCCCCCCCCCCCCCCCCCCCTTCCCCCCCCCCGCTCCCCCCCACCCCGTCCCTTCCCCCCCCTCCCCCCCTCTTCCTCCCCCCCCCCTTCCCCCCCCCCCCCCACCCCCCCCTCTCCCCCTCGCTTTCCCGCTCGCTTCCCTCCCCTCTTTCTTCCCTTTCCTCTTCCTCTTTCTCGTTCTCTTCTTTCACTTTTCTCTTTCTCTTTCCTTTCTCTTTCTCTTTCTCTTTCTCTTCTCTTCTCTTTCTCTTTTCTCTTCTCTTTCTCTTCTCTTTCCTTTCTCTTATCTCTCTTTTCCCTTTTCTTTTCCTCTTTCCCCCCCTCTTTCTCTTTTCCTCTTGTTCTTTCTCTTTCTCTTGCTCTCTGTCTCTTGCTCTCCTTCATCATTAGCGTGACCTTATTCGTGCTTGTCAATCATCAGCCTGGCGCATATATCCGTCGTGCATTGACTGCATTAGTGCGTTATGCTTTATAGCTTTCGCAAATTAAAATTACTGATCTAACCTGAACTATTTTCGTCAATATTTCCATCTTTCAGCCGATCCAAGACAATACAAACCATTATGAAATGATAAATAAGTATGTTGATCATATGCGTGAAATAATTAAATTCATTTCCACCCCCGCCTACTCAGGATGCCGCGGTGATTAGTTACGGTGCCGAGCACACCATCGCTGACCAAGTTTTCCTGTGACCTTTCCCTTGTGTCGGCTTTGCTGCCTCCAGCTTCCTCCCGTGGCCGTATGGCGGTCACAGCTTCTATCAGTATACATCTCTCCTTTTGTTGCCGCCCGGCTTTATACTCGCTTTTCATATACATCATGAGGAGGCTTTCTCCGATAATACCGCATCACCACTGAAAGCTTGACTCAAGTCTCTTGAGATAGTTGTGATTCTCTGAGACCTTATCACACCCAGCCACTAATGATCAGCGCAGTGGGTGACTATAATCCGTGACTCGCTGCCGCCTTCACCGATTCTATCCATTCTCGCTTTCCTCTGCCACTGTCTTTAGATTCTATCACCCCTGTCAACTTTTTCACCTGTCACAGACAGCCAATGCGTTCATCTCTCGCCCAATCGATGACAAAATGCTTAAAATAGCTAATCAACCCCTTCTATCCTGCCTACATTACAGCCGTTCCTCCACCCACACCGTCTGGAATCCACATCCCCGCCTCCGATTCCATCCCAGTGGTACCGACAGTCCCGTGTGCCCGTGGTTCCCGACAGCTCAGCACGAGCAGGGCGCAGACACAGTATGCATATTGGAGAGCCACCCATCACCGCCCAGCTGATTGGTCCTGGCCGCCGTCTCCTCCCCTCCCCTCTCCCTCCCTCCCTCCCTCCCACCCCAGCCGGGCCCTCTGCCGGACCTCTGACCTCGAGCTGGCTCCGCCCCCGGTCCCCCGATGCCATATGGATACACACCAGCCCTGGAGATAGATACCGTTACCCCCCGAGATATATACCACACCGTCCCGTGAGACATATGGTCCGTTTCCCCAGGGGATAGATACCGTTTCACCCCGGAGAATAGAACCACACCGTCCGGGATATAGATACCGTTTCCCCCTGGATAGAATACCGTTTCCCCCGGGATAGAACCAAACCGTCCTTCGGAGATAGATACCGTTCCCCCCGGGGATAGATACCGTTTCCCCGGAGTAGATACCGTTTTCCCCGGAGATAGATACCACAACCGTCCCCGAGATAGATACCACACACGTCCCGAGACAGATGCCCGTTTCCCCCGGAGATAGATACCGTTTCCCCGGAGATAGATACCCCACCTTGTCCTGAGATAGATAACCGTTTCCCCCCGAATAGATTCCGTTTTCCCCCGGAGATAGATACCCCACCGTACTGGAGATAGATACCGGTTTCCCCCCCGAGATAGATACACCGTTCCCCGGAAAGATACCACACCGGTCCGGAGAATAGAGATGCCGTTTCCGACCGCGACGGCGACCCCGGTCGTGAGGCACCGTGCTCACAGTGCACGCGGCACGTGAGACCGGCCTGACCAAGGTCAGTTAGACAGGGGTACAGTGGGGGGGGGGGGGGGGGGTGAAACTGGTCCTGAAGCAATGCACATGGCCGAATTGGATGCGTTTACGCTACGTTCGATCGGCGGCGATTATGATTGCTTAACTCGGGTCGCGGTGGTGCCCAACATATCGGAGGTTTTTCAGCACCGAAGTGATTACAAAACTAGTGCGAAGGTAATCTCAGACCGTCACCCAGGTGGCTGTTTATGGTGTCGGGGCGATGTACGCTGGTTCGCCGAGTCGATGGTTACTCTGATAATATTATATTGGTGAACAGAACAATCTGTTTCGCCTCAATCAACCGTTTGGTCCAGATTCAGAACGATGAGTCGTCAGGTTGGACCATCTTGAAGTGGTGGGTCTGCTGGAACCTTC
>JAXIVJ010007463.1:0-60705 GCA_036785665.1 Chirona hameri | reverse complement strand
CATACGCATACGCATACGCATGACGCATACGCATACGCATACGCATACGCATACGGCATACGCATACGCATACGCATAACGCATACGCATACGCATACGCATACGCATACGCATACGCATACGCATACGCAATACGCATACGCATACGCATACGCATACGCATACGCATACGCATACGCATACGCATACGCATACGCATACGCATACGCATACGCATACGCATACGCATACGCATACGCATACGCATACGCATACGCATACGCATACGCATACGCATTACGCATACGCATACGCATACGCATACGCATACGCATACGCATACGCATACGCATACACATAGCACATAGCACATAGCACATACACATACACATAGACATAGACATAGACATAGACATAGACATAGACATAGACATAGACATAGACATAGACATAGACATAGACATAGACATAGACATAGACATAGACATAGACATAGACATAGACATAGACATAGACATAGACATAGACATAGACATAGACATAGACATAGACATAGACATAGACATAGACATAGACATAGACATAGACAAAGACATGACATAGACATAGACATAGACATAGACATAGACATAGACATAGACATAGACATAGACATAGACATAGACATAGACATAGACATAGACATAGACATAGACATAGACATAGACATAGACATAGACATAGACATAGACATAGACATAGACATAGACATAGATATATAGATATATATATATATATATATATATATATATATATATATATATATATATATATATATATATATATATATATATATATATATATATATATATATATATATATATATATATATATATATATATATATATATATATATAAATATATATATATATATATATAATATATATATATATATATATATATATATAATATATATATATATATATATATATATATATATATATATATATATATATATATATAATATATATATATATATATAATATATATATATATATATATATATATATATATATATATATATATATATATATACATATATACATATATACATATATATATATATATATAATATATATATATATATATATATATATATATATATATATATATATATATATATATATATATATATATATATATATATGTATATATATATATATATATATATATATATACATATATATATATATATATATATATATATATATATATATATATATATATATATATATATATATATATATATATATATATATATATATATATATATATATATATATATATATATATATATATATATATATATATATATATATATATATATATATATATATATATATATATATATATATATGTATGTATGTATGTATGTATGTATATATATATATATATATATATATATATATATATATATATATAGTATATATATATATATATATATATATATATATATATATATATATATATATATATATATATATATATATATATATATATATATATATATTATATATATATATATATATATATATATATATATATATATATATATATATAATATATATATATATATATATATATATATATATATATATATATATATATATATATATATATATATATATATATATATATATATATATATATTATATATATATATATATATATATATATATATATATATATATATATATATATATATATATATATATATATATATATATATATATATATATATATATATATATATATATATTATATATATATATATATATATATATATTATATATATATATATATATATATATATAATACAAAGAAGGCTTACTTACTCTACAAAAAAAAAATCGGAGTTTTCGGGTATATTGTAACACCCTGACGAAGGCTGTTACAATATACCTGAAAGCACCGCTTTTACTATTTGTCTTGTGGAGTAAGTCCTCTTTGTATGTAATCTTCATCTGGGATCTCTACGTGCTTCTGACCCTTCCGGTCTGACCAGGGACTCCTCTGGCCTTTCAAGAAGCCCCTCGTGTGTGTCAAGGGGCCCAGTCGGCCTGTTCAGAGGTCTTCCCGTCCTGGCCAGGGACTGCACTGGCTGCTTTGTCGCCCTGCCGACATGCTCAGGGGCCCCTCCAGTCTGGCTAGGAACTCATCGGCATGTTCGAGGGCCCTTCCGACCGGCCCAGGGACCCTTTCGGTCTAGCCAGGCTGACTTGCCCCAGGACCCCTCTGACTTGCCCAGGAGCCCTTCCGATCTGCCCAGCGACTCTTCTGGTCGGACTGCGCTGGCTGCTTTGTCGCCCTGCCAACATGCTCAAGGGGCCCTCCACCTGCCCTGGGCCCCTCCGTGCTGACTAGGGGCCAATTCGCATGTGCAGGGGCCCTGCTTACCCACCCCAGGGGTCCTTTCGGTCTGTCCAGGGGCCCTCCAACCTGCCCAGCGGCCCTTATGACCTGGCAAGGGACTGCGCTGGCCGAATGGTTGCCTTGCCGACATGCTCAGGGGTCTCTCGACCTGCCCAGGGGCCCCTCTGTGCTGGCTAGGGGCCCATTCAACGAGTTCAGTGGGCCCTGACCCGCGCAGGGGGCCTTTCGGTCTGGCCAGGGGCTCTTTTGGGGCAGGGGCTGACATGCACAGGGCTCTTTTGAACGTCCAAGGGGTGAGGCCTCTGGTCTTTCAGAGAGGGTCCTGGTGGCCATAAAGGTCCTATGAAGTGCTCTAAACTCTCCAAAGACCACGCTTCGCGTGATAAAGAGCCCATGATACCGCGCTTCGTGCGGTCTCGTCGGCAGCGCGCCGAAAAGGGCCCTCCTGGCCTCCAGGGGGAGGGCACCCCCCCCCCCCCCCTTGGTTACGTGCCTGTTCATGGCTAAATCGATTTGAGCGAAAGTAAAACAGAATCGCTTGAAATAGACATGGATTCCGATTCCGATTCCACAATTTTATTTTTAAAAAATGATTGTTTCCACCTGATTCTGATTCCACCCAGATGCGAACGGAATTGAATCCGATTCAGATTCCAGTCCAAACAAAATCGATTCCGGAATCGGATTCGATTCCACTGGAATCAAACACCAGTCTGGCCACTAGCCACTTCGGAACTCGAGTTATGGGAGTTGCTAAAATGTGAATATGTAACCTACAGCTTTCTTGTGAATAACGCCACCTGGATAATGTGCATCGTTCCAGTGTCAAAATTGAACAAAGAATAATATATCTCCATTATTTCCAGCCATTTGTACTCAGCGTATAGGTATGACATGGGATACGTGCGAACAAATGCGAATGTCTACAAACCAGCTAACGTAGCGTACACAAATTGGCTACCGCGTAATTTGTCGGTGTCTGACCAGGGCACCTCCACTGAAAATTATCACTAAATATCCCGGATTTGGCCTTTACATCAACATAGACAGATCACCAGTAGGTACCCACAGCAATTGGTTCCTGTAGGTATCAATTTTCATCATTTTAATCAAATTTCGAAATTCGAGCAGCCATCGACGAAACTCGGGCGGTACCTACCACCTACTACTTAGGGGGGACAAATGACGCGATGTAACGCGAGTTTGCCATTAGCCATTCATGGAATATTTCCTTCACTAATCTTTAAAATATTCCAAAGCTTTATTTCATATTCGGATACACGCAGTACCCACCTTACAAAATTTCCCACTCTTTTCTCAGCATTTCTTGTATAGGTACTCTTATCTCAGCTTAAATAAAACTCAGACCTTTACCTAGGAAGTTGAAGTCATTTGAGTTGGTTTGGGAGTTGATCACATTTTGATTATAATATATAATTACACACAAACATCGAGCGTGGGTTCGATCCTCGCTTCGGCCGCGCAAAATATTTTTGTCAAGACTAATATGGAACGTGAAAGTCGGTTTGAGACTCCTTCACAGTAGATGTATTTATGTTTTTAAAAAAATACAAATTTGTAGTAACCATACAATTATTTAAGCCTAAATCAAGAAGACTGGATAGGTTTTCTCTAGAAGGTTGCGCATGCGCAGTCTGCAATGACCAAATTGTGTACCCTACGACCAGCCGTATCTTAAAGGAAATAGTTCACCTTCACCATTAGTTTTAAACTGAGATAGCAGTTTTGTAGCCCGTGTTGGGAAACCCCTATCCGCAAGTTTTATTGACTGAAAAGACTCTCCAGCCGAATATATTTGAGTTTTTGGCGAAGGAATGCGGTGCTGGCGAAAGAATGTTGTACTGGTTCTAGACCGGGCAGAGGCTATACCATCAGCCAATCAGCTTGCAGCTGGTGCTAGCAAGCGATCGCCGGCCGCCGGTTGGCACATCTCCAATGCGAGTCTATCTTTACGCGACTACTTTCGCATCTGATTGGCTGAACTATTGTTTACATTCGCGTGACGTCAGGACTCTGACTCAGAGTATGCATATAGTTTTGATAAACAATACAAATGTACGGCATTCTGTCCTGAATCGGCACGATATAAGGCCATTTTTGACAATATAAAAAGAAATTGCATTAAAAAATATAATCAAAGCGTGTTGGGTAAACAATTTTCAAGGTGAACTATTTCCTTTAAAGGGACTGTCCACCTTCCCAAAAGTTGTCAAATGTACGCCGCTTGTGGTGCAAAATATGAAGTAATTGCTGCCGAACACGACTATGACATTTGTTTCTGGCAAACAGTGCTCAATTTCATACAATGTTAAGTTTTAATATTTGGGTTGATGACGTCATATTGAGCTCTAGAGCTACACATAAATCCTTTACGCTGCCAAATTATGGCACAATTATTTCGAGACAATTCTGGCGCTTTGAATACAAAACAAACAAATTACCAAACCATTGAAACGTAGCAAGTATCTCCAAGGTTCACTTTAAAACAACTCGACTACCATCGCCATTTGGTAAAGAGAGACGTCATCGGCTTTAAACCCGTATTCAAATACACGTAGGGTTCATTCGTTACAATTGTCAAGACCAAGCTCGAATTTCTTTTCGATTATACCTATGTGGTTGTTTTAACTGCTACCCTACTATATTTCAATGCAAATCCAACAACATGGCTATCTCAACTCAAATATAATGTTAAGGTGGGACAGTCCCTTTAACGTCAAACGGCCGCAGGTGAATAGCAGCTCCATGACTGATCGCCCCTGCCACAGATGGGCGCCCGAGACGACGACGGTCGGGACTCGGACCACAACGAGCGCGGCTATGAAGCGCAGAGTGAGAACGACAGTGCCGATGACGCCACGCCGCGCCGCCACAAGCGGTTCACTGCGCGCTCGCGGCAGCCGGTGGACACGGCCGACCTCAGTTCGATGCCCGGCTCCAGCAGCCCCTCCAGCACCGGCTACGGCTCCCTCGAGCGCTCAGAGAGCGGCCACGCCCTCTTCTACGACCCGGTGCTGAAGGCGTGGCACCGCGACGAGGCCGGCGTGCGCAAGCGGCACAAGAGCACCGGGCCGCTCTCACCCGAGGAGCTGACGCCGTCCGTCACCAACCTGCACCGCACGCACAGCGGCACGCCCGTCGTCTACAACCGCTGGCGAGACTACTGGAACCGCGAGCGCCGCCACAAGACGGTCAACTTCAACAATCTGACGCCCGAGCTGCAGGATGCGAAACGCACGCCGAGCGGCACGGACATCTACTACGACGAGCGGCGGCTCGAGTGGCGCCGCTGGCGCACGCACTCCTCTGATGTACCGACGCCAACCAAGGCGCAGCAGCTGCTAAAGCGCACCGGCAGCGGCTCGGCCATCGTGTATGACAGCACGAGGAAGGTGTGGAAGCGCAAGCGGAAGCGGATGGGCCCGCTGGGCTCGGAGCACCTGCTGGAGGCGCAGCGTGAGGCCGAGACCGGCTGGGAGCGCCACCTGGTGCAGGACAAGGACAGCTGGTACCTGGAGAAGAAGCGGAAGCACCTTCAGGACGGCGAGCTCAGCAAGCGGCAGCTGAAAGCGCAGCGCACCTCCAGCGGCACCACCATCGCCTTTGACAGCGAGCAGCGCCGCTGGAAGCGGGTGATGGAGCCGGACGACGCCACCACCAGCGGCGCCGATCGCTCCGACTTCAGCAGGCGCCGCAGCCACCGTCACCACCACGGCTTCAAACGCATCTCCCACATCTACACCAAGAACAAGCTCACCGACAAGTGGACCAAGAAGAGACTGGCCGAAACGGACGACCTCAACAAACGGCTGCAGATGCCCGATGGAGGTTACGTCTTCTTTGACAACGAGCGGTTGTGCTGGCGCAAGGCCAAGGTGGATACACCCGAGGTGAAAAAGCTATCGTTTTTCGGGCGCGTGCGGGAGTACGCCTTTGGCGAAGATGACGATGACGACGATGATCAGGCAGAAACACGAGCCACGGCACAACACTTCCAGCCGAGCTCAGGCCAAGACAATGTGTCGCAGCAGCAGACCCCGTCTGGCTCAGGACCGGGCCAAGCGAAGCGACAGTCGTACAGACCAGGCCTGTGGAGAAGAATAAAACGCTTCTTCACGTCTCTGTGTCGCTTCCTCAGGATATGTTGAAAGTGTGCACATGCATCAACGGCGATAGCGCCTGCATCGGCGTTAACTGTGCTGCGTTTTCTGTGTTGAAGTCACCGACAAACGGTGCTTGTTGTTCAGACCGCGTCCGAGTGTCATATGTCCCATGGGTGAATTTTGTCGGGAAAAAACAACGCTTGCGATGTAAAGCGATCGTACTCAAATAAACTGTGCGTCTCGTTTCAGAGATGTATGTATTAGACTGACACATATTTCCCAATTCTCTGATTTCTACAACAAAAACAAACAAAATGAGCTTGTCCTATTATATCAGCCAAGAACCTTACAAAAATATAAAAAACTTTCTACAAATAAAATACCTACAAGATAAGTACGTGAAAAACAGTAGTAGCTAGCAAAACTGGCAATGTGCATATCTTTTAGCTTGTCACTGACGACACTCAACTAATACGGGGTGAATAACAGACAAGCTATTAATCAGCAAGCTAAGGATCCATCCAACGGCATGTGCTGGCGGATCCAGCTTCTTTCCGTGAGGTGGGGCATCTTTTGGTGGCAAAAAAGTACCCCCATTGTTTTCTCTCCGTAGATTTGGGCCGATCACCTTATTTTGGTATTCGAGCTTAAGAAATCCACTTTTTAATTCACAAAAAGTGTTGTTTTTTTTTTTGGGGGGGGGGGGGTCAAAAACACAAAATATCAAAATCCGAGATAACCACTTTGAAGAGAATGACATTTCCTTTCCTTTGACGTTTTGTTTGCAATTTGCTTCAAAACTCTATTTTCTACAATTGTTTAAACATTGATCGTTTTTCCACCAAAAAATGGCATGACATGACGTCATTAAAACGTCACTAGAAGGCCTGCAATTTATATGGCCATTTATGTATATAGCCAGCTAATTTATATAGTCAGCCAATACGTCTGATGCCCATTAACCGGTCCAATTTAGGTATGTATTTTAATAAAACCATTTGTTTATATAGATAGCCAATTCGTTCGCTGCCCATTTCCCGGTCCGATGTATATGTTATGAAAGCGATTTGGACAGAACTGCAAGGCAAACTTAAGACATAAACACAACGACGACTGCATGCAACTTGATACGCAAGGGCGGATCCAGAATGGGTGGTTTGGGCCAGTTTGGGGGGCGTTACAGAACGATCGTTTTCGCTACTGGGTCCTTGACTTCTACCTCTGTCCTAAATAATATGAGCTCTAGGGATGGCAAATGCTTTCCATGTGCTAGAAAAATGATTATTCATTCGTTTCCAACCATTTCCGTCGTTGTCCGTTCGATATTATCCACGTGAAACGAAAATGACTGCCCGGCTTCCTTCATTTATCATTAGTGGAATAAGGGTGTGGACGAAAAAAACGACCCCCTCCGATTTTGATGAAAATTGGTACACCTGTAGTGTCCAGACTTGTCAATGATTCAATGTGAATCGACTACTTTTGATTGAATCATTCTTATTTCATATGAATGACTCATGAATCGATTCACCTCATGCGCAAACCTGTTGTGAGTCACTGATTGAATAATTCATACAGAGAAAATAGGCTGATTGAATCATTCATTGCTCAAATAATCATTCTTTTTTGGTCGAACAGCATAAACTGTCAAAAAAATATGTCAGCGGCCCAGCGTATATCTGTGCCCTGTGGACTTAATGGCCAATTATATGAGCTCTATGTCCTGAGCTGTAGCCTGTAATTCATCTATGCGTGAAGAAAGCGAGGCTTTGTGTCCAACTCCATTGGGCACAAAGCCACTGTTCAATCAGCCCTAACTAGGTAAATACCTTGGTACTGGTAGGGTTAGGGGTAGGCACCTAAATACTTGGAAAAGGTAACTAACTCATACTTTGATTCATAAACCACACAGTAAACGCACACATTTTTCACACGTAAAATTATCAAAAGGTACCCACCTTTTCCTAATTTCTAGGCTATACCATATCAAAAACTAAATCATAAACAAACATTTGCATGACCTCCGGATGTCCCAAATATCATTGTCGCATCGGCGCCGCTTTATTCCACATCATGCTTTATAAAAAAAAAACTAATGCAAAATCAAAATAAATGTTCTATTCGCTTAAAAAGGCGAAACGTAAAGTCATTAATTTTTTTTTGGAACTTGGAATTTGCAATTATAATACATATTATAAATATAATTGTATAACCAAATAAACAACACGCGTGTCAAATTGGCTCACATCCACATTCACATTCGGAAACACATTCGCGGACTATTTGGATTAGCTTCAAAATTGGAACACAGATAGATCACGACCTAGTGATCATTCTGGTATAATCTTAGAGTCGCACATTCAAAATCAAAGGAGTTAGAGCAGGTCAGATAGGTTTAAGGTCAAACAGCGGACTATTCCGATTTGCATGGAAATTAGCACACTGGTAGAACATAACCTCCTTATCACGCTCATGAAATCTTAGAGTCGCACATTCAAAATCAAAGGATTTAGAGCAGGTCATATGTTTAAGGTCAAACAGCAGACTATTCTGGTTTGCATGAAAAATGGCACACGGGTAGAGCATAGCCTCCTTATCACGCTCATAAAATCTTAGAGTCGCACATTCAAAATAAAAGGAGTTAGACAAAGGGGTCGACACTTCTCTTTAATGTTGAGTGATTGAATCAAGATTGAATCATTCATTTTGTTAATGTTGAGTGATTGAATCATGATTGAATCATTCATTATGGTAATGTTGAGTGATTGAATCATGATTGAATCATTCATTACGGTAATGTATAGTGATTGAATCATGATTGAATCATTAATTATGGTCCGTGAATCACTGTGAATCGATTCATGACAAATATGAATCATTGACAAGTCTGGTAGTGTCAAGTGAAAGAAACATACACAACCACTTTTAGCTCTAGGTGACCTCAAGGGTCATATTTAGTACCCACTTTATATCAATATAAAGTGGGTTATATATAAAACGCTTATATCTTCTGTACTAATAGACTTAGCGGAATAAAACTAATATAGGATACTCCAGTGTTGGACTATTCGGAAAAGGGGAGAAAATTAACGTGACCTCAATATGACCTTTGACCTGACGAGATCAAAATAATAAAATGTGTTTTTGTCTTCTGTAAGTTGCAACATTGCAACATCAGAGGCCTATTTCACAAAGAAGTTAGTATTTACACATGTTTGTGATTACAAACGCAAGAAAATATTGCAAACCTCACAAAAAGCTATTTCACAAACATTCACCACCTCTGAATTACCGATTGTAAAGAAAATTGTAAACACAAATGTTAGTACAGCAGAAAGCTTGAAATCAAGAACGTTTGTATTAAAACTTGATGCTAATGACAAATAATTTGATTGTTAACAAATTAATTTAAACAAATATTTACATTGTGGTTTATTTTTTTATTCATTATAAAATTAGTTATAGGGATAATAATCTTTAATTAACATTTCATCGGAATGCAAACTCTGATCGTAAAAATACATCTTGGTAAGCAGTTAGAGTAAACAGAATTTGACCATTCACCAGGTGGCGGAGCATAACAAGTTGTTATGATCCGCCACCTGGTGAATGGTCAAATTCTGTTTACTCTAACTGCTTACCAAGATGTATTTTTCGATCAGAGTTTGCATTCCGATGAAATGTTAATTAAAAGATTATTATCCCTATAACTAATTTTATATTGAATAAAAAAATAAACCACAATGTAAATATTTGTTAAATTAATTTGTTAACAATCAAATTATTTGTCATTAGCATCAAGTTTTAATACAAACGTTCTTGATTTCAAGCTTTCTGCTGTACTAACATTTGTGTTTACAATTTTCTTTACAATCGGTAATTCAGAGGTGGCGAATGTTTGTGAAATAGCTTTTTGTGAGGTTTGCAATATTTTCTTGCGTTTGTAGTCACAATTAACAACAGAACTACTCTTAAAAGGAAGATCGTTGAATTTCTCGACCATTTTTGCACCTAACCTAGCCGATTTCTTACTTCGTAAAGGGTGAAGGTTCACTGTACATTGCACAAGACATCGTTGACCGCTGCAATTCTATCGCCATGCGGTTTCTCCGCGCGAAGGCGCCCCTCACAGCGCAATCGGTAAGGTGCATGCACTGTGACTGGACTTCAAAGCTGGAGATCCCTGTTCGAATCTCTCGGAAAAATAAATTGTGTTGGGCAGCTATACCTATGCATAACTAAACCATTACCCTAACAACCTCGGCAACGTAACAACCTCACCAAGAAAATAATCTGAACAGTCAAACAATGTCAACTGTCAATGCAGTTTCTGAAATTCAGAACCCCTGACCCACTGGAATTACAAGTTTGTAATTGCAAACATTTCCTCACTTCCATCAACCTTTTTTTTCTCTTTTTTTTAAATAAATTTAGTCCGAATGTTTTTGAATGGATGGATTTCCGAGGTCAGGATCCACGCTAAGCATAGCTTGTTGCGCAGGTCCTGACCCCACCACCCGATCGCGCAATTCCTGGCGTCCGGCAGAATTTAGAAAACCTTTGAGAAATAGAACGTGTGCAATTGCAAACATTTTTACAAACAATATCTTTGTAAAGTAGTTTGTAAATAGTAAATTGAGATTTACTGCCCTGGGGTTTTGTGAAATCCAAACTACAAACATGTGTAGCAATTATTTGTAATTACAAAGAAATTATTTGTAATTACAAACTTTTTGCTTTGTGAAATAGGCTACAGCTTGCAATATAGATCTAAGCTTGGACATATTCAGTTCATCATAGCTAGTGCTTGGGCGAAGATCCGTCGAAGTTTATGCCATATGTTTTAAGACATTCAATGATTCATTTGCGTAGCATCGGGACGGTAGTAAGCATTGTATCTCGGCCTTTGCGTGTCAATTGCATGTATTGCAAACAAATACTACCCGGTGTCCATGTCAGTGGCGCTTCTTCCATTGAGGCAGATGAGGCAGTGCCCATTGCCTAAATTAGCCAAACATAGAAAGAATAATCTGATTTTATCCTAAATATTCAATAATTTTAGTAAGGTTATAAGGAACAAAATATTTCATAGACAAAACAATTTTCCAAACAGTTAAAACGCGTCTCAGTGTCATGTTATTTCCAGATGTTTGCTGGTATCGATAGGCGCAAATCAGCCTAGCCATTGAAATTTAGCATTGTGAAAATTTGGGCTGTGAGGACTGCCTCACAGCCCAAACGTGTGTTTCGCCCAGATCTTTGGCGGTTTTCGCCGGGCGCTTCCGTGTGGGAGAAATTCGATGCGGCGTCACCCGTCAACGCGGCAGCAGCAAAGGACCTTTGTGGCAGGCGCCATGAATGTTTCGGGATATTTTGAATGCGCGATCTTTTTTCTAATGGTTTATATCTTTTTTTAAATCTTCTTTTAATGTTAAATATCATTAACTTATGTAATAGTTACATATTGCTGCAAGGAGATCGGCGGCCCGTCCAGCAGACTGGTTAATGGTTATTGAGTCGACTGATTGAATCGATTGGAATCGTTCAATCAAAATCCCTTGAATCAAAGAAGAATCGATTCACCACAAGATTTTTGATATTCATGAATCATGATTGAATCAAAACCCGCATAGAAACAAGGCTGATTGAATCAAAAAGACTGCAATGCTATTTCAATGGTGAGTCAAACGTGAGTGAAACGCGCACAATTCTTGTCAACCGGCAGAATGAAGAGTCAAATCGAAAGCCATGTGGCGCACACTCTGCGTGATAATTCTTGGCTCTTGCCTATTTTGAAATCAATTCCAAGCTGATGACAGCATATAAACAGGCTGTTTGTAGCGGTGAAGTATTAACCCGCGAGTTACTGGGGTATATTTCATAACGCGACTTACTGGGGGGGGGGGGGGGGGCTATTTTTTGCCCCCTCTGATCTCCGGAACTACTGGACCGAATGTAAAAATTAAAACGGCATTCGATAGCCCTGGGAAATTTATCGAGGGAAACATAATATTGTTGACCTCGGGGTCACCGATGACGTCACAGGTCAGGTCAAGTACAAAATATTTGACTGTGTCAAAAAGTCTCTATGGATGGAATTGTCGCGCAAAATTGCGATATTAAACGCATAAGCTGTTGATAAATCGGTATGATTCGTGTGTCTGACACTTCTAAGTACCTTTCTAAGCTGTTTATGACCTTGGGTCAGGTCAAGGTCATCCGAGGTCACGAGGTCAAACTGCCGATTACGGTCATTAGGCGTTGTAACACATGTGTATGGGTTTGTTTTTCGTCTAGAACGCGAAAAATGACCTTAGAACATCGTTTGTTCCATATAAATAGAAGTAAAAAGCAAAAATGGAAATGCGTTTTTTGTCATAGTAATGCTGTGAGAAGTGGTCGATTTTTGTCATTTAAAGGTCATAACTCGGTCAATTTGAAAGATATCAACTTTAAATTTGGTACACATATTCAACGCATACGTCTCGATCACATATATTCCGGATTTTAGATCATTCTGATTTTGTCTTGAAAATTTGGTAAAAACAAAAAAAAAATATCTTTGGTTTTCTCAAAATTTTGAATTAAAAACCCCTAAAAAATCCGAGATTGTAGTTTGATAGCCCGGTCTATTGTCAGTAATTTGATTTAATAAAATTTAGTTTATCTCAAATATCGTACCTTTGACAGCGTTTTCCGCAAACCATTATTTTGCAACAAAAACCGAAGAACATGACGTCACTCTGACGTCATTCCCGGTTGACCTATCATAGCCTCATATTTTGCATTTTGCCAACATGTGTAGAATTGATGTGAGAGAAGTTATTGCAAGTTTGGTGACGATACCGGTGTTCGTTTAGGAGTTATTGCAAAATAACGGGAGGGGGGAATAGCCCCCCCCCCCCCCCCCAGTAACTCGCGGGTTAACCGTGGTGATCTACATATATTTACCAAACTACTAAAAAAAAATATAAAACAGTCTAGTCCCCCCCCCCCCTCCCCTGACTGCCTCACCTACGTTTGACCCCAGGCGCCGCTACTGGTCCATGTTCACCATTACACCTGACATCATCTACGAGTATGGCAAGTTTAAATATGCGCAATATTCGGCTTATTTAATGCGTTGTAGCGTCTAAAACATTTAGGCTATTTGCACAAAAAAGTTGCAAATACAATATAATATGGCGGCTTAAGTTACAGTAGGACGACCTTCCGGGTATTTTTTCCCGACTCCTGGGATATGTTTCTACCTGGAAGTGCACGGCGAAATGATAAAATGTTTGTACGGCTTCTGTGAGGACTCAATATAATCTGAAGGCGACATAATTTCGTAGATTTCCTATGCTAAAATCGGTTTGCATGCAAGTGTATAACACAAATTGGTGGGTTAGGCCAATATGGAGTTTTTGATGTGTATCGGTAGATTAAGCGTGTCCGATTTCACCTGCAAAATTTGGTTCCCGAAGCTCCCCCATTAGATTTAAAAAAAAATGAATTTGCACCACTCATGATTGGCACACATTCGTAAAGTTGGAGTCGCCTCATCACTATTTAGAATCACTTCTTTGCGGACTATGATTTGCTTTTGAATATTGCGAACTCAACATCTCCATTCTGTCAGTGCACTTTAACCCGGCAGTCACTGGGGTATATTTTGTAACACGACTAACTGGGGGGGGGGGGGGACATTTTTTAGCCCCCTGGTATCTTCAGAACCAATGATCGCAGCGGGACGCGCAAGGCGTCATTCGAAAGCGCTCAATGAGATAAACCTAACGCAAACTTTAAAAAAAATTAAGGTCACATGTCAGGTCACGGTCAAGTCAAACGTCAAAATCGAGGTATTTGTGTTTATGGACAATACTTGCCATCCATGGCCTTCGATTGCGCCTATAATCACCCAAAGTGATGCCAAAGGTATGCTACATATCCCACATGAGCTAAAGTGAGATTGTTAGAAAAGATCAAGGTCAATGTCAGTTCACAAAAGGTCACTACACACAAAATATCTACGAAAGTCATGCAGCACATGTTTCATGGATGCTTTTGCGCGTATAATTCGATAGTGGTAGTCAGTTTACCACCTGACTTCATTTACGTGAAGTTAGTGTCAAGTTCAGGTCAAGTTCAGGTCACTGAAGGTCAACATTTGAAATTCATAAATCGAAATGAAAAAGCATGTTTCTATATCAGTTTTATCTAACAAAAACAGTGCTGACATTTTTTGTCTGTATCCGCTCAATAAAAGCCCAAAACGCAATTTCAAAATATGACGTCATGATTTACCCATACTTTATATGCCATGACAGTCAAAAAAGATATAATTTTGAAATTTGTTATGGTAGTTGCCCATATGTCGTTATCTGACATATATTCCGGCTTTGTCAATATCTTTGAAAAATTTGATTTTGAGGATTTTTTCAAAGAATTTTTTTTTTTTTCATTGGGGTAAAAAAAAAATCGAAATTTCGAGATAGCTGGTTTGTAGCCCTTGCAATTTTCTACCTTTAAGCGTTTTTCGATTGCATTTTACTTCAAATGCGGCATTTGTACGGCCTGGCAAAGTTTAGCCGATTTTGGTGTCAAAATCGTGTTTAGTGACGTCACTAAATTCACTACATCTCGAAGAAGTTCTGACGAAATTTTCTCATTTTTTCTCTCAAAAGGTGTAAAAATGATGCCCGGAAAGGTACTGAAAGTTTGGCGTCGATATCTGCATTAGTTATTGAAATATTCCTAATATTCCCAAGGGGGGGGGGGGGCTACCCCCCCCCCCCCCCCCAGTGACTCGGGTTAAAACTAAAATGCGTATACAGTTAATTATATGTTCAACAACCATAGCCTCTTTCATAATAAAGCATGCATAAAACAGCAAGAATGGCTATGGCTCGACTTTGGGGCCGAAGGAGATTTGTGACCAATACCTTATAACACAGATATACTTTCCAAGGTCAAATCTCGGCGAATTCGGACGCTTCGGCTTTGGGCGGGCGCCAATTTCACAGCCAAACTGGATGAGAGCGGCCATCATGAATCTAATACTGAGGAAAGCTGGGACCAACGTTTTGGAGTCAGAAATAAATACAAAATACATTGCCGATACCCTGCTTTAGGTGCGGCAGGAGCAAGTTCGAGCTTGAGCCTTGATCATACACGATTGTTGATCCCCACCATTCATTTAAGTTGCTTTTTAGAAATCCTCCGGAGGTGGCAATATCCCTTTAAGTACTGGTACTACTGCGACCAGGAGTGCATCGAAAGGCGGAGACTCGGTTCTACTGGGAACCTCGCGGCGAATTGAAAATTTCCTGCTCAGTCCAGAGCTAAATAGATTATTTCACGATTTTGGGCAGTTTTCCCTATGGCGGGCTAACGCCAGGGCTTGCGCTGGGAACCCCAAATGAGTGGATCGGTCCGTAACGGGGAGGGGGGGGGGGGCGGCAATCCCAAAAAGTCTCACACAATTTTGAAAACTCATCGGATTTCTCTTGAATGTGCATCGATAACTGATTTAAACAAACTTCCATTAGTAAAAGTTGCTTAGATTTTATTACGAGCGAGCGCGAAGCGCTCGTTCGTCCTTCCGTGGTATATGGGAGAAATCTGAGTCGCGAAAATCTTACCGACTCCGACCCGGAGTCGAATTTTTGGCAACTGGCGATTACTTTGGTCGGTAGAACAGTCGTCGGCCTACGGACATTAACTTTACATCCCTTTCGAAAGAAAATGAGTGGAAAATGAATCGAGTGGAAAGTTTACTCAACTAGCGGTAGATTTGCGCCTGATGAAGATCGGGCAATAATTTTTGCGTCATCTGATGATGATTGGGGCTTTGTACGCACTGACTCTTACGGTCACACGGCACCCATTTTAATATAATCGTGCTCGATTCGTCAAGGAGATTCGAATCATACCTGGTGACCAGGTTACCTAAGTCATATTACAAATTTGACCTCAGGTCAAGGTAATTTAAAGTCATGTGGTGAATCAGGTATGTCGTGCTGCGCAATGTCGGACGCGTCTCGACAAAACATACGCAGTGATGCCGGTCTCACGTTCTTATCTTCATTTTATTCCGCCGCTTGCAGGCGAGTGCAACTGGGCTGGACGCGCGGCCGGCACGCCCGTGCTCGGGCGGCGTAGCATTGTTCTCCATAAAAGAAATAATGACTTTTTTCCACAACAATGGAGTTAGCACTTGAAATCGCCAGACGAGACCAAATATATTGTAAATTCATCACATTTTGCATGCAAACTTTCCTACCGAAAGATATTTCAAGTTATAGTTGATAAGCGTTCCACACTTTTAACGAACGGTACTTGCAAGTACTTTTGGTCCTCATCAAACTGCGGGCTTTTCCCGTATTGCTTTTTTACGCAATGGAGTGGAAAATATATTGTGCGTTCTGCTTGTTGTGATTATATGCCCGGCGATCTTCTAAAACTAACAGCGATTGGACAAAGTGGCAATACAATCGGAAGCTCATCGATGCACATCAACGGCAGCATAGTTAGTGGTTGCGACCCTCAATTTTTGGAAATCGATTAATTTGTTTTCAACATTAGGAGTTTGGTATAATTTGTCTGTGGCTGTATATAACACTGCTTTATATTATCATGAAAAATAATAACTTTTCCTAAAAAAAAACTAACAAACAATAACACAAAACTGGCAATTAAATCGGAAGCTCATCGATGCACATCGACGGCGACCTATTTAGCGTCGGCGATTTGTTTACAAAGTCATTGTCATGCTTCTCGGCGCACTTAACCATTTGTGGCGAGTTGTTCCTGATTAGCATACCCAAGTCCCGTAGCAAGCTTCGTTAATAACGTCACTGGTGCCATTCTTGTGTAGCATTGCAAAATATATCTGATTTTTAGTTGAAAGCTAATTAGACTTATTCATATTTTTTTAAAGTTAGAATTTTCTTGTTAATCATTATTAAATGTTTTTTATCACTATTTCATAGTAGTTGACACTTCAGAAACTTATGACGTAATAATATTGAATCCAATATGCATTCGCCTTTTGCTATTGTGGCGCAGTGCCGAGTGCTGTGCGAATACGAAATGGGGTTCAAATCATTCCGCCCTTATTTCATTCGAGTTGGTATAGTTTGCATGTTGTTGTTATTCATGACTTATACTGATAGTCAGTCATGCATCACGGATGCTTCACGGATTGCTTCACGGATCAGTTTGATAGGAAACGTCACAGAACCTCCAAAAATGCCGCACTCGATGTAAACAATGGTAGGGAAGGACGAATTTGTCAATGACCTTCATGAAGTACACAAGGTACTTGTTTTATATTTTTCCAAACTTAAACTTCGAATTTGGGAATAATTGTATTCAATTCTTAAATTTAAATAAAATATTTTTAAAACCATAACGGTAGCCTAAGAAACTGTTGCTAACAAAATCAAAAGGTCATTATTTCCCCTTAAGAATAAAAACAAACGGAAAAAATAGATGGCGTTGCAGATATTGCTTAGCATGCGACTGGAGAACGGATATAGGCCAGAGTCGGAGTTGGCGTCGGAGTCGGAGTCGTTTATTTTTCAGGCCGGAGACGGAGTCTGAGTCGGAGTTGCTAATATTATGTCGACTCCACAGCCCTGGTACAGACATTTACTACACAACACACTAAAAAAAACGCAAAACCTCAAAAAGCTAAGGGGACTCCAATAATGACATACAAATAATCACAGCAACCAACTCAGGGGAAATGAGTCGTGTGACAGGCGACGTTATTTTAACACACGCCTTGGAGGGGGGGGGGGGGGGCGGCGAAATCCGCTCTCCCCACTCCGGTTTTTCGAGGATAACGCAAAAACGGCCGCGTTTTTTGCACACCTGTTCAGCAATGAACTTCCTACATTATATAAAATTCTTGACCTCGGGTCATCTCAGGTCAGGTCACCAGACCAGGTCTCGTGATGACCTCAACTTCAAAACGTTTGCAGTAGTACCACAGCCACAGTTTTAGGCCGATCGGTTTCAATCTTGCCGGATTTCATAAGGTCCTAGATACCAACAATTTGTTTATCTCGGATTTCTAATATCGGTGACCAAAGATCAGGTCAATTTCGTGACCGCCAACACTGTTTTGTCAATAACTATCGACATAACGAAGATAGAGAAGAGAAAATGGTACCAATGTGTTTGTCTCGTCGAGGCACGTCTCCCAATATGCAACATGACCAACTTGGGTCACCACTTGGCCTTGACCTGAGGTCAAATTTCGCAGTTGACCTAACCCGGTCACCATGAATGTGATTCGAAGCGACTTGACGAGACAAACACGACGATGTAAAAACTATTGCTTTATCTTTATTAGGTAAAAAGTTATTTGTGAAAAACAGTTTTTCAAAAAAGTCACCTTTTTGACATTTGATGACCTCTGGAGCCTAAACTATTGACCTGAGCTCAAATCTGAGGACACCTTTGTGATTGCATTTTTCCAGGGCTTTCGATTGCTTGTTTTCCTTTGGCTACTAACTATCATAGTTCGCGAGATATTTGGGGGTGTTCGAAGTGAAGTCTTGAAAACTTGAAAATCTGACCCTTCATGAGTCATGACCTCTGGTGACCTCAATATTGACCTAAAAAAAATGAACGCAATACTTTCGAAAGAGCTTGTCTCGAGATATCTAACTTCGTTTTCCGTTTGTCGCTACGTTGCGTGGTTTTCGAGATCATAGGGGGGGGGACGAAATCCACCCCCCACCCCTTCAGGGCGTGTAATTAGCGAAGGACCTCCAGGGCGCGTGTTAAAAGGAAATAATGACATTTTGTTTTTTAGCAACAATTTATTAGGCTCCCATTATGGTATAAACAAATTATGTGATCTAAATTTAAGAAGGAAATACCATTATTCCCCAATTCAAAGATGGAAGTTTGGAAAAATAAAAAAAGCAAGTACATATACTTCTTTCGGAGTTCATGATCGGTGCATCCCTCCACTATTGGAAACGCGACAAATCTGGCGCTTTTGTATCACTCTGTTCAACGTTTGACAATGTCCCTGAAACAAATCGCCGACACTAAATAGGTCGCCGTTGGGTGCATAAATGAACTTCCGATTTCATCGCCACTTTTTCGGTTGTTTGATTGTTTTGGAAAAAGTAATTATTTGTATTGAAGAACTAAAGTATTGTATTATATACAGCTAGAGACAAAACAATACACAGCTCCTAATGTTGAAATCCTAATGTTGAAAAAAATGAACCATTATCAAGATTGTTTTTAAAAAAATTGAGGGTCGCAGCCACTTGAACTAGCCAGAGACAAAACAATACACAGCTCCTAATGTTGAAATCCTAATGTTGAAAAAAATGAACCATTATCAAGATTGTTTTTAAAAAATTGAGGGTCGCAGCCACTTGAACTAGGCTGTCGTTGGGTGCATAAGTCTACTGCTAATTTGGATACTTTTTTATTCAATTTGTGTTGATTGCTAGGGATAGTAGGACACACAATCATAATAGACAGAGTGCAATACATATTTTTCATACCATTTAGTCAAAAAGCAATACTGGATTTTGGTGGGGACCGAAATTCGTTACCAAGTACTTGAGAGTACCGGTCGTTAAATGTATGGAACGCTTGTCAACTTTAACTTCAAATATCTTTCGGTAGGAATGCTTATACGCAAAATGTGATCAATTTACAATATATTTTTGTCTCGTCTGTCGATTTCAAGTGATAACTCCATTTGAGTGGGAAAAGGTCATTATTTCCCTTCAAGGACGGCATCTGCTTAATCTAACAACTTTAACAGCACAAGTAGAATATGTAGCATGCACCTAAACCATCACAAAATTAAGTACAGTAGGGGGACATAGTCGCACGCAGTCGGCCCACCTCAACCATGCTGAGCTACTGGTTGGGGTGTCGTAAGTAAAGTGTAGTATTAACGGAGTAACACTGCTTTTAGATACAGGGTTTTTCATAATGAATGTTACTTTTAAATCATCCGGAGGAAGACAAAAAATATCATAAAGCTCTCGGATTTTTAGGTTATATTGTTGCAAAAACGTGAAGGTTTTTATCTGTGCAAAAATTACCCCGAAACAATTAGTCTGAAGGATGTTATAGGCCAACAATTGCAGAATTATCAGCAAGCCACTTGCAGAATTATCGTCTGCCTGCCTGGTGGGCTGCGTTCAGCGGCACGGTAACATGGGGCTTATACGGCTTCCACCCCAGCTTCTTCCGCATAATCCGCCACACAGTTGTCGTGGATGACTTGGCTTGGCTTGGCTCGGCAACGACTTGGCAATCCTGGGGACAAATGCTTTTCTTGGCTGCTTGATATGGCTCGACCATCTGTCGAATTTTCTCCACGAGCTCAGCTGATGTTGCAGTTTGACCCTGAGGCTTTGATGGGGAGATGGAGCCTGTTAACTGAGACCTTTCGACCAGTCTCTTGAAAGCCATCCTTGATGGTATCCCATTTATTTTCTGAAAGTGACTGCCAAAATTTCGTCGCACTGCAGCTATGCTTTTCAGCGCACCATACTGAGGGACTGCCTAAACTGCCTCTTCGTTTGAAAACGGCGCGTTGCAGCGCTTCTTGGGCCTCGACATTGTTGACCTATAACATCCATCAGACTAATTGTTTCGGGGTAAATTTTGCACAGATAAAACCTTCACGTTTTTGCAACAATATAACCTAAAAATCCGCGAGCTTTATAATATTTTTGGTCTTCCTACGGCTGATTTAAAAGTAACATTCATTATGAAAAACCCTGTACATGGAATGAACAATCAATAAAAATGATAACAGGTGATCTAACATAAATGCATTCGGCCAATAAAGACATATTCGTGTCGAGCGCAGATTATCTAGTCGGCATCGTTGACTAACGGCCGATTCAAACCACATGCCGATATAGCTCTAACTGAAGATAGTAACAACATTTACTAAGCACACATAGTAGCGTAAATCACTAGTCTTAATTATTATGAAGAAAAAAATATATGGTTTATTTTTTGTAACGTATACCAACCCCAGCCCATGATACATTTCCCCGATTGGCCGCCACAGCTCGGCACACGACTAACACGAATCAGCTGCCTAGTGGACGATCACCACAGGACCAGCTGAGTCCCGAACCCGCCGCGAGCCGCTCCGCTCCGCTACCAGAACACTGCGCCGCCGCCGGCGCCCGACACCCACTTGTCGGTCTTCTTCTGGGAGGTGACCACCGTGGCGCCGCTCATGGCCGCCAGCTGCGCCATATTCGGCGCCACGCCCGGCGGCGGCGGCGGGATCGTCGGCTTCGAGATGCCGTCAAAACGCGCGCCGGCGTTAAATGCGCCCTGAAACACAGCATGTTTAGGTGATGTGAGGGAGGTGCATCCTGACATCACAGATCACGTTTGCCTAAACTTATTAACATACTCTCGTCGTAACTGCTGGGCTTAGCTGCATCAGAAATAACCACACTCCGTCATGATTCGAGATTCGATTAGATATGATTCGATTGTCGTGATTCGATACACTCTGTCGTGACATGCAGTTAAACTAGACAAATATACCTTTTGCAGAAGTTTGGCTAAAAATCGAAAGTTTCCCTTAAACGAGCAATGGAGAAAAGACCAGTAAATAGTACTCAACGCATTTCGTGTACATACCCTTCAGCTCATACGACACACCGTATGCTCACATTGCGTTCCTTGAATGGATAGTGACGATGGCGCATAAAATATGCCTGGCATCCACACTGGATTTGATGAATGCCGCTTTAATTCGGGCACAGCTATGCACGACACGTACACCTTACACTGATAACTGACTAGTGAATGCTCAGCTTGGCCACGTATTCAGCCACGCATTAGCGACGCCGTCAAGCAATCAACAGCATTTGCCTTGAATCAGCAAACCATCAAACACAGGGCCCTCCTCTGAAAATTGGGCAATACTATGCCCATCTCACCTGTATGTGAACCTGAGTTCCGGCGCCCATGGCCACCATTCCCGGCGCCGGCTGGAATCCAGTTTGTGCCGGATATCCTCCCTGAGGTGGGTATGCTCCTCCCTGAGGCGGGTACCCAGCCTGAGGCGGGTAACCAGCCTGGGGCGGGTAACCAGTCTGACGTGGGTACCCAGTCTGTGGCGGGTAACCAGCCTGTGGCGGGTACCCAGCCTTGGGTGGGTAACCAGCCTGTGGCGGGTAACCAGCCTGTGGCGGGTACCCAGTCTGCGGGGGGTATCCCGGTGCTGCTGAGTACGGAGGTGGAGGCTCATTCCAGGGACCACCCTGGGCACCTGCCTGCAGGGCAACGGATTAATAAGTGTAACACAGTATTCGAACAGAAGCAAAGATGCCGGAAAATATTTTGTTCCTTCTGATAACACAATACCGATGTAGGGTTTGCTGAATTCGGCAGTTGACACGCATACCTTGGTTATCTCAGATTTTTTTTACAAAATTCTGAATTTGTAGAATGATATTTATCTATGCATTTTATCTATGCGAAGTATGTAAACATAATAAATAAAGCTAACCATATTTTACCATGTTTCCGAGTTTAACCCATCACCATCAACTATATGTTTCACATGGGATAAACATTGCAGAAAAGGCTGTGGCAGCCGTTACGAGTCGAGCACAATGTATGTGCGGACATTTAAGTCCTTGATGCCATCAATCATTTTATCAAATACAATGGAACATTTCGAAGTGAATATTGTCCGAATTATTTGAACAAAGACATTTTTGGCAAGACGATTCTCTGCTTAAAGAGAGTGTGTCTACTGTTTTGGAAATCCAAAAATATTTGTATTACGGTAAGTAGCTATTGGTTTGATTGTTGAATACGATGAAATTCACATCTGGAACCCCTTTAGTTGAATTTTCACTTATATTGTTTTCTGCTTATTTTTTGTTTCGATATCGATTAAACGATCGCCACAATAGTCAAGGCAATCAGAGGGGAATAGATGTTATGTAAAACGGCGCACTTAAGACAACAAACAATCGATACGAACAATGTTAACAAACCGTCGAAGATCAAAAAGGCCGTCGAGGTTCTGTTCAGCTGCTGCTATCAGCGCTCACGAGCTGTTTTGTCGAAATGCTATTGGCCGGCGCTAACGATATGCTAGCAAATTTGTATCGATATTTAGATATTATCAATGCTTCTAGTAGTGGTAAGCCCTCTGGGGTCCCACCTGATAACTTTTTGTTACCAGCCAGTTCCTGGGGTCTTTGGAATATCTCAACAACTAGTGTGCATCTGGAAAAATGAAAGGCATGGTTCAATTAAGACAATTCTGTTCTATAAACCAGTGTCAAAAACCCCAAATAACCAATGTCAGTAGACACACTCTTTGGAAGTTTAAGTTTAAAATACCGGGCATTCACGTTGTTATATGTAGATTTAATTAATTAATTTAATTTGTCTTTAGCCACTGATGCTTTGTTGTTGTTGGTGATTGGTGTTGGAGATTGGTTTTACAAAATGCGTTTCCAACGTGAATTTTCCCTGAATTATTTCAGCAGTAATTTTCGGAAAGGTGATAATTTTATTTAATTTAATGTGTCGGGGCATCTTGGGTTTTCCATGTTGATGTGTCATGGTTGGATGTAATTTACTCTAATAAGCGATACTCCTAGCGGTCATTTAGCTAGGGAAACTGGGTTTCCGAAGTGGGTGTAGCGCGTTTCTCCCCGATATTGCATGATAGAAAAATACATATTCTAAAAGAATGCATCGGGGAATTTTTGAAAAGTTCCCTGCTTGGTGTGTGGAATATATACATTGTTTTCCCAACCGTCATGGTGGCGGCTACTTTTAGTACCAATTCCTGCCGCGAGAGACGCCACTAGTAGTATGTCCACGTCTGGCCCGTAAAAGGTCAGCAATAAACAGAAGCAGGACATCTCACCGATTCGGTGCCAGCTGCACTGTGACCTGTGTACCTGCGGTGGTGACGCCATGGAGTTGTAGGCGGGCGGCGCTGTTGGATAAGCTCCCTGCGACTGCACTGGATACGGCATGCCTCCGGGTACACCTGAAACCACAGCTTATCAAATCAGACACCACTCCCAGTGCAAAATGACACTCATGGTACGGAGTGCTGTGAAACATGCAACATAAAAATATAAATAGCAATATTAGGGCGTTCAAAAAACAAAATGTTTATCACAATGCATTGCAAAATGAGTATCTTGTTGCCTTCAATTTTACGGGTAAAAAGAACAAATGAACCATTGAATAAAGATTAACTATGGCATGCAGTATGCAATGAGATATGAAATGGCAGTGTAACGTATTATAAGAATGGCATAAACAACAAACGTAACAGACCAGTAAAACGCCTTATTGGGTCGGGAACCGAGCGGGCTGTTCTTAAAGGGAATAGTTCACCACCTTTAACATGGTTTTTTTAACTGAGATAGCAGATTTGTAGAGCAGATCGAAAACGGGTTGTGGTGAAAGAATTACCTCGCTACGGTAAGTAATTTCGACACAGGGCTAGTGGGCCCCTTTTAGAAGAAGTTTCATTCCCCCGAAACTTGTTGCGGGTCCTCACAACGGTTGTTCACGTTACAAGCAGCCTGCGTCTATATATTGCTAAGGTCAGTCGTTATTGTGTGCAATAGTTTGCATATCCAAGCTACCATATGCATGAAGTCATAATTGTCATGAAGTTTGTATGGCCATGAAGGAGAAAAGAGAAACATGCCCACTTTCGACGGATATCCATCTATCGTCCAAACAAATGCCATATTCGTTTTTTTCAGCTCGAAATACGAGTCGTATAGCCATAATTTCAAGACCACTTTCAAGGTGACCTATTCCCTTCAACCCGCCATTGGCTGGGGGGGGGGGGGGTCGCCCCGCCCCTGGCAGACTTTCGCAATAGCTCAGAAACTAATAGCGCTATCGCCGTGAAACTTCAGATACCTTCTCCTACATCAATTATACGTCTTCTGGGCGAAAAGAAAGACATTTTTTCGAAACATAGCGAATTTAGTGACGTCACTACACACGAGTTTGACACAAAAATCAGCTAAACTTTGCCAGCACGTAGAAATGCCATATTTAAGGCAAAATGCAATCGAAAGACGCCAAAAGATAGAAAATTGCAAGGGCTACAAACTGGCATCTCGGATTAGTGAAAATTTGGGTTTTTGACCCAAAAACAAATAAACAAAATAAAATATTTTTGTTTAAATGCAATCAAAATCTACATTTTCAAATATATTATAAAAAAACGGAGATATGTTGAGACACCACATGTAGACAATACCCAAACCAAATTTAAAGGCAATATATTTTTGACCGACTTATCGCTCCCTAAGTATAAGTAACTCATGACGTCATATTTTGAAATTTCGTTTTTTGGCTTTTAGTGACCAGATACAAACAACAAAAAATGTCAGCATTGTATTTATGAGACAAAACTGGTCTAGACACATGCCTTGTTTATTTATATTTATCAATTTCACATTTTGACCTCATTTGACCTGACCTTGACCTTATATGGTGTCAGATTGTGAAAATGACTGATACTATCGAATTATACGTGTAAAATAACCCATACAACATGTGTCGCATGGCTTTCGTAGACCTGTGACCTTTTGTGACCTGACCTTGACCTTTGCTTACAATTTCACTTTTGCTTATGTAGGATATGTATTATACCTTTGCGAGCACTTTGTGCGATAATAGTCGCAATCTAAGGCTTTGGATGGAAAGTATGGCCCACAAACTCAAATATCTCAATTTTATCTTTGACCTGACATGTGACCCTATTTGGAAAATGTTGTGTATGCTGTGGATGCGTCTTGTTGAGAGCTTTCGATTGCCGCCTTGCGCGTCTCGCTGCGATTATTGGTTCGGAAGATCCCTCCCTCCCTCCCTCCCTCCCTCCCTCCCTCCCTCCCTCCCTCCCTCCCTCCCTCCCTCCCTCCCTCCCTCCCTCCCTCCCTCCCTCCCTCCCTCCCTCCCTCCCTCCCTCCCTCCCCCCCAAGTTGACTGAAGACCTCGCGCCCGCTCAGTATTTACCTTTCTTCCCCGACATAGTTGTTGAAGGCACCTGGAATATTTCATAGAAATGTAAGTAACATAGATTTAGGTGGGATGTAATTGGAGAAATATAATTGTGATAACACCAGAACTCTTGCAATAAATGCATATGCAGTATGCACCAGGTGTCAATGCACAGAAGCATAGCTGGATGAGATTAAGTGCTTTTCAACATTTCCAATTACAGGGGAAGGAAATGCCCAAGTGCTGTCCATTGCGCTCGGGCTAGCCCGGTTTCTGCCCAAGCAGCTTGGGCTGTACTGTGACAAGCCCAAGTCCTACCCAAACTGCCCAAGTCCAGCCCAAGTAAAATGCTGACTGGGTGGTTAATACATCAAGTCTTTGGATATTGATATATTCTGATTTGTGAGGTAAAGTTCTGTGCCAAGATGACCTTGCAGTGCTGCCCCTTATCCCACCAGCAGTTTGAACAAGTCCTGGTGCCCAAACATACCTGAACAGTCTGGAACAGATGCAGGAAAGAGACAAATTTTCAACTATCGTAAACTGGGGGTACTTTGCCTCACAGGGTAACTTTGCCAGATCTTGGGGGAAAATTGTAAGGCCATCTGTCTAAAAATTGTACAAAACTAGTGCCAATTTTTAACTCAATATTTTGACATAGACTTGTTATCTTCTAGGGCCAACATTCTTAGGGCAAGTCCCACTGTGTACTGAATAAATTATTTAATTAGGGGGATGAAAATCACATTTGTTTGGAGGTCCAAACTTTTGATCAACTGACTATGGTGGATACCAGCTGTAAATGTGCAACTCATGCTGCATGAACCACAGGGGGGTGGGTGGGTCATGCCCATCTCCGTAACGTGTCCATCATGTCCAATGACGTCACGGTTCGATGACGTCACAGTCACGGTTTCCACCAATGTGGCGGCCGAATCGGTAGCGTTCGAGACCGGCGCAGCCGCCATGTTTGTGTACAGGGGCGGGCCTTGACCTTGGGCATGGACCTCCCACTTTTTGCATGCATCCGTTTGACATCGCCTAGCGGCTCACCCTGGCAATTTAGGAGAAAATGACCGAAAAGCGAGCTGTAGAGGACATTTCAATCTATCATTTAGTGCTTAATTCATCTCGCTGGCACCTAAGGTATGCAAATGGTAGGACGTGAAAGTAAGCCAATTTAGCACCAATTGAATAGGAAGCGTGTGACGTCACGTGCCTCTGACGTCACCCCCATTCACTGCCTACCCCGGACGGGTCTACCTAGTATCTAGGGCCTTGCATGAAAAAATGCTCACTTCACACATGAACACAAATTGATGCATCTGTTCACATTTTTTTTGGGGGGTAATAATGTCGACCTGCAAAATGGGGGGGGGGGGTACACAGTAGAGTAGTTTGTCATTAAAAGAAGGTTTGATCATTTTGTTGAGTTGTGTTATGGGGCACGGCATTTACAGCCTAATGACTTGGCCGGTGCGCTCGGGGGGGGGGGGGGGGGGATTGGCCGGGCGGCCAAGTCGCCCAGGTTTTGTAAAAATGATTATACTAATCGCACTTACTCTGTGCACAGATATCTCATGCGCACCTACGTCAAAGGCAAGGGCGGATCAAGCCGCGATGTTTTTTTGTGTTGTTTGTTTGTTTGTTGGGGGGGGGGGGGCAAATCCAGTGGCGTATTTCCAAGGGGGGTAGCAGCCCCCCCCCCCCCCCCCTGGATCCGCCTTTGGTCAAGCGCGGCAATCGCGGCAAACAAACGTGACCAACTGCTGACTGCGGTGGAGCGGGTGCGGAATGGCGCCTTCCTGAAAGTCGTGTCTGCCGAGACCGGCATCCCCGTCCGGTCTATTCGATGACGGAAAAACGACGACACCCTCTCAGGCAGCCGCGCTGCAAGACGATGTTCACAAAATGCTCTCCTGCGGGGGTGACCATACACTGGTCTGCTCACGTCCTTCGTCGTTGAAGCTGACTCGCCCGCAGTGGGGATTACCTACTCCATCCCAACCCCCGGCCAGGTGACCCCACCTCCCAGCCAAGTCGCCCCGTCCCCGGGGTGACTTGGCCGGTTGAGTGACCTGTACAAATGTGTAAATGCTACTAAAAACGAACTGTACTATCGTTCTATGCTTAATATTCCGGAACAACAAATACATTTTACACCTATTAGCATTGTGTAAGTGAGCAAATGTGACCATGATTTAAAAAAAATATATTTAAAAAAAAACAGCCAAGTGACCCCGTTCTCCCCTACTACAAAGTTCCCCAAAAATACCAGAGAAACAGGTGAAATACCAGACAATGCGCTAAATACTACAGAAGAAATTTGTTTACCTCAGGGAAAATTACCACCCATAAACACATTGGTGGCGTATAGAATCCTTGGAAGGTAAGTATCATTATGGCGTGCGTGTAGTTGCTGTAAATGCATTGGTTCTTTAATAATATGGGAATGTGTATCGTCATTTCACTTATTGGATCCAACAATACTGAGTATTTGGTGTCTTATGACAGGTCATAAGACATATAGGTCTATAAAGGAAGTATTCAGCATCCATATTATGTAATTTAAGATGGAGATTAGGGTACATGTTCAATGTAATTTATTCTGGTGGACTAGTGATTTAATTATTTTCAAATGTGATTGCTTTAAAACGGAATCTGAATCTGACTAAAGCAAAATCTGCCCTCTCCCCCTCTCCCCTCCCTCCCTCCCTCCCTCCCTCCCTCCCTCCCTCCCTCCCTCCCTCCCTCCCTCCCTCCCTCCCTCCCTCCCTCCCTCCCTCCCCTCCCTCCCTCCCTTCCTTCCTCCCTCCCTCCCTTCCTTCCTCCCTCCCTTCCTTCCTCCCTCCCTCCCTCCCTCCCTCCCTCCCTCCCTCCCTCCCTCCCTCCCTCCCTCCCTCCCTCCCTCCCTCCCTCCCTCCCTCCCTCCCTCCCTCCCTCCCTCCCTCCCTCCCTCCCTCCCCCCCCACCCCACCCCTCCAGTATTTTCTCAATACCTTGACAACTATGATATATATCGACGTGAACTTTAAGTACCTTGTGCTGCATCAATTATACGTCTTCTCACACAATTTAAATGCAATTGGTAGAGTACTTTGGGAGATAATGACGTTTATGACGTCATGCCATGCCATTTTTGTGTGTAAAAACGATAAATGTTTGAAAAATCGTAGAAAATCGAGTGTTGAAGCAAATTACAAATAAAAAACGTCATAAGCAAGCAAATGACATTCTCTTCAACATGGCTAACTCATATTTTTTTGAAATTTTGGTTTTTGACCCCCAAATATGTAAAACTGATTTTGGCAGGGAACATCCACAAAATCAACATTTTCAACGATATTTAAAAACCTGAATATTTATTGGAGAAACAAGTATGGAAGATATCCAAACCAAATTTCAAAGCAATATCTTTATTTGTAACTGACTTATGGCTCCTAAGTATAAACAACTCATGCCATAATTTAAGTTGCGTTTTTGTTTTGCTTTTAGTGACCAGATAAAGACAAATAACTGCAAACGCTGTATTTCTGAGACAAAACTAGTCTAGAAACATGCCTTTTTTAATTAGATTAATATTTTTCTTCTTCTCCATATGTGACCTGACCTTGACCTGAGCCCTGAGGGCCATTTGTGGGGTCAGGTTGTGAAAATGGGTACTACTATCGAATTATACGTGTAAAATAACCCATAAAACATGTGTCGCATGGCTTTTGTAGACCTCTTGCCAATAGTGACCTTTTGTGACCTGACCTTGACCTTGACCTTTGCTTGCAATTTCACTTTTGCTTATGTGGGAAATTAATTATACCTTTGAGAGCACCTTGTGCGAGAATAGTCGCATCTAAGGCTTTGGATGGAAAGTATGACCCATCAACTCAAATACCTCAATGTTTACACTTGACCTGGTTGTGACCTGACATGTGACTTTATTTGAATATTTCGCGTATGCTTTAGATGCGTCTCATTGAGAGCTTTCTATTTCCGCATTGCACGTCTCGCTGCGGTTATTGGATCGGAAGATAACGAGGGGGCGTGTTCGGCTTGATGCAGTTGGCGGAGAGTTCACCTGTACGTCGAAGCTTCGCGCCTACGGTGCCAGAAACCTACAGTGTCAGACATGCACCTGAAGTACCCGTTGCACCCTTAGTATCCGTAGTACCCGTAGTACCCGTAGTACCCGTAGTACCCGTAGTACCCGTAGTACCCGTAGTACCCGTAGTACCCGTAGTACCCGTAGTACCCGTTGCACCCGTTGCACCCGTAGTACCCGTTGCACCCGTAGTACCCGTTGCACCCGTAGTACCCGTTGCACCCGTAGTACCCGTTGTACCGTGATCCCCCCGTTATAGCCGGCACTCACCCATTATACTCCTGGAACACCTCTGACACCCGTTATACACCCGTTAAACCCGTGAAAACTCCACCCCGGCTTAGCGTATATGTTCATTGATATATGACGTACCGTATGCCGATGACCTTCGTTTCGCAGTGATACCGAGGTTGCTTCTCATTGGTTGTGGCACTGTAGTATCCGTGGTCGGATCCGATTGGCTTTCGACTGGAGTGAAGCGATGTAAAACTCGTATCCGTAAACTGTTTTTTTTTACGGTAAAATATTTCCTAACACCTTCTGTGCTAGTTACAGCACAAACCTTCGCCCAAAACTGCACAACCTAAAACTATCTGTAACTATCGTATCAAATGCGTCGGAAATGTACGAATTATACACCACTCGGTAGTATCCGTAAACTCGTTCGAAAACCTTAAAATCACGTACATCACGTGCTTATAGCAATGTGGTACTGCAATGTAGAACTGCCGCTTTACTGTGTTAAATTCGTTCCGGAGAGACAGTCAGACGCTTTTCAAATAGTAATATAGACTAGCGCCTTGTGCTCGCTCCGCGTCGCAATCCCATAGAATTGCAATCCCGATAGATGGATGAAATTTGTATAAAGGACTGTTTTGACTTGTTGGACTTGTCGGACTTGCTGGACTTGCTGGGCTTGCGGGACTTGATGGACTTGATGGACTTGCTAAGCTTGCGGGGCTAGCGGGACTTGCTGGGCTTGCCGGACTTGCGGGGCTTGCCGGGCTCGGACTTGTTGGACTTTTTAGTTATTTAACGTCTCGCGCCTTCGGCGCTCGCTAATCGATTTAGCACGTGCGTCATCTTGCGCCTTCGGCACTCGCTTCGCTGTCAAATCACAAAAATTCATCTTCAACCCATCTCCAACCCAACTCCAACCAACCCATCTCCGACACAGCTACAGCAATTTAACGCACTTGTAATTTAACGAATTTCTCCGGAATGGAGGTTCCCTATGCATAAAGGCATGTGAATTACACACAGATTGTTGGCTGCGTTTATCCAGCGTGGGAATACAGACTTCGCTCAAATATCAATATTTCTCCGGGATCTGCGGGACGGAGGTTCCATGCTCACAAAGGCACGTGATTCACTTTGGAACTTTTTGGAACACTTTGGAACAGCCGCAAACAGACACGCCGCTCAAATATTCATTTTTCCCCGGGATCTCCGGGACGGAGGTTACCCGGTCATCAAGTGACGTTATGACGACGGTGCGGTAAGTGCAGCTACTGATACGTGCCGAGTTGCAGCGGCCTTGGACGGAGTTTCGGTGCCTTTTTATAGGGTTTCGAGGCCATTGTTGGTTCGCCCCCTCCTCTCCCATCTCCCCCCAGCATGACTCCTTCCACATATTAGTAAAGTAATATTGCCTTCCACCAACATCCTGTCCACACGGTCGGCTGGGACCTCGGCTCGGATTTGACGCCGCTGAAATATTACATTTCTCCGGGATCTCCTGGACGGGGGTTCCATGCTCACAAAGGCACGTGAATTCAACCGCGGACAGACACCAAAACCTTGCTGTGTTTCGAGTGCAAAACGGACACTACTCAAATAGATATATAGGAGACTAGCGCCTTGTGCTCGCTCCGCGTCGCAATCCCATATATTCGCAATCCCGATAGATGGATGGATATTTGTATTTTGTTTTACTTGGCGGGCTTGGCGGACTTGCGGGGATAGACTTTTTTCGATTTTTTGGCATTTGACTTTTTCGGCTTTTTCGACTGTTTTTACTTTTTCGATTTTTTTACTTTTCGACTTTTGATTTTACTTTTTTTTACTTTTGACTGATTTTACTTCACCCCAAATCCATATCGAACGCCAAACAACCCATCTCGACAGAGTAATATCTATTGTAATCTATGTAATATCTATTTAATGCACTTGTAATTTAACAAATTTCTCCGGAATGGAGGTTCCCTATGCACAAAGGCACGTGAATTACACACAGATTGTTGGTTGTTTTCCCAGCTCGGAACTACAGACGCCGCTCAACTATTAATATTTCTCGGGATTCTCCTGGACGGAGGCTCCATGCTCACAAAGGCACGTGAATTCAGTGATGTCATGACACCGGTGCGGTATGTGCAGCTACTGATACGTGCCGAGTTGCAGCGGCCCTGGACGGAGTTTCGGCGCCCTTTTTGAGCGGGTTCGAGGCCATTGTTGGTTCGTACCTCTCCCCCCCCCCCCCCTCCTCTCCCCCGGCATGACCTCCTTCCACCAACACCTCTCCCTGCCCCTGTACCGCACGGCCGGCCTGCTCGGATTAAATTCTCTGAAATCTCCTGGACGAAAGACTCCACCTCACTAACGCTCGGGCTTAACCCGCATTCCATTCGCGGACAGTGTTTTTGTTGCTGTGTTTTGAGTGCAAAACGGACACTACTCAAATAGATATATAGGAGGGATTGACCTACTTTCGCGTCCTACCATTTGAATACCTTAGGTGCCAGCGGGATGAATTGAGCACTAAATGATAGATTTAAATGTCTTCTACAGCTCGCTATTTGGCCATTTTCTCCTAAATTGCAAGGGTGAGCCGCTAGGCGATGTCAAAGCGAGGCATGCAAAAAGTGGGCGGCCCATGCCCATATAAGGTCAAGCCCCGCCCCTGTACACAAACATGGCGCCCGCGCGTCTCAAACGCTCCCGATTCGGCCACCCCATTGGTGGTAACCATGACTGTGACGTCATGGGACAGGGTGGACACGTTACGGAGATAGGCATGACTATTTATACCAGCCCCCACCAGTAACGGTTGGCAGAACTCGGGCGTTTGGGCGTTAACCCGCGCACTGCAGGGGGGGTTGATTTCCGCCCCCCCCCCCCCCTCAGGTTTTTCAAAGATAGCGGAAAAACGGCGGCGCGCAGCGCCGCCGGGTTTTCGCACGCCTGTCAGGACATCAATTGCGCACACTTTGAAGGAAAAAAATAACCTCGGGTCATCTCAGGTCAGGTCACCAGACCAGGTCAAGTGACCCCACCACCAAAAATGTTTGCAGTTGTGCCAAAGCCCAGAGTTTTTCACCGATCAGTTTGAAACTTACAGGATGTCATGAGGGCATACGTACTTACAATTCGTTTATCTCAGAATTTTGATATCGGTGACCTAAGGTCAGGTCAATTTCGCAACCTCCCCATAATAAGTAAATGGGGAAATATACAAATGCTAAGGATATGCATGATATTAGTCCAATTACTTCTGGATCATGTTATTATAGGATATTCTTGATTATCCAAGTGTAAGTTTTGTTCAGTGACCCCTATTGGGTCATTTAAGGTCATGTGAGGTCACCATCACTTTTTTGTCAATAACTCTCGACATAATGAAGATAGAGAAGTAAAACAGACATCAATGTGTTTGTCTCGTCAAGACACGTCTTCCCATATGCAACATGCCCTTCTTGGGTCACCATTTGACCTTGACCTGAGGTCAAATTTTTAAGTTAACTTAACAAGATCACGATGTATATCATTCAAAGCGCCTTGACAAGATAAACATAACGACGTAAACAGTTTTCCGTTATCTTTATTACATAAAAAGTTAATAGCGAAAAACGATTTAGCAAAAAACTTCATTTTTTCTTTGACCTCTGGAGCCTCAAATATTGACCTTATATCAAATTTGAGGACACCTTAGCGATTGCAAATTTCACTGGCTGGCGTTTGCTTTTGTCCGCTTGTTTCTAAATAGCATAGTTTCTGAGATATATGGGAATTTCTGGAGCGATGTCCTAAAACAGGAAAAACTGGAAAATTTGACCTTTGATGACCTCTGGTGACCTCAATTTTGACCTGACCTAAAACAATACTGGAATACTTTCGATAGAACATGTATCAAGCTATCAAATGCCGTTTTCCACTCCTCGCTACGTAGCGTAGTTTTCGAGATCTCAGGGGGGGGCGGAAATCAAACCCCCTCCCCCCCTGCAGTTGGTGTTCGGCGCAAAGCCCCTGCAGTGCGCGGGTTAAAAACCACCATATACACCATAGGGTTCCCATGTTAAATCGATGATTTTCAGACGAGGCTGGCTCGTAATTTATGGTACATATTTTAAATCCGACTTCTGGAACAGATAGCTACAAGCTACAGCTACAACGTTTCTTTTTATCATTTTTCGATATTCCCGGCGTAAAGGGGTTAAATGGGCTTGGGGGTTAAAACATGTCGGAACGACCGCTGACCGCTTACAAATGCTACTACAGTACTCAAATATACACTACTTCGACTACTACTTTGTAGTATAATTTAATATGACCGCTTCCAAATGCTACTACATGTACTGCAAATACACTACTTTGACTACTACTTCGTATATTTGCTGGCGTTTAATTCAATAAATAAAGATATAATCTATGGAAATACAAGTTATTGATGCAAACAATACCTTTAATTTATAATAGACAAAACAATTAAGATACAAATTATATCTTGTCTAATTAATTTGGGCATTACATTCCTTACTGTTCTACCCGTTGTTCTATTACCCTGATTTATACATGCCTTGGGCATGACCAAGGGTATGACACCCCCTGTAAACGGTGGCCGTTCGGGAGAAGTGACCTGGGGGCAAAGGAAAAAACGCTGCCATTTTTTGGTAACGTGTTTTAAATGAAGGGTTTCCTTCATAGTGTGCTTGTTGTAAACCAGTGGGTTGGGGACCCAAAGAGTTTATTTACAGATTACTATAGCTTGTTCACCATAATAAGATCATGTGACCGTGAAGAGAAAAATCCAAGATGGAGGCCAATTCCGCCCCAGGACACTTATCCTGAACAGCCACCCTGTAAACTGTATGGTAGTTTTAGTACTGGGGTGTTTTTTAACCATACAAAATTATATATGTACCCAAAACTTGAACTAAAGGAAAGGAAATCACTTATTGAACAATGACTACCAGAAGAGGATACCATAAAAGTGGCACAGAAACATGTGTTGGACTTGGGACTTGGGAGTAAAAAATTGACCTAGACAGCTCCCAACAAAGCATGACAACCATGTCAAACAAACAACCAGGTAGGTCACAAGCATTTGGTAAATAGGGTTAATGATCATAACCCAGACACCTCAAAACACAGGACTTTGCATGCTATTAGAAGTTCTTTAGTGCATCAGCATCATTTACACTGCCAATAGCATGAAGTCATGTGATTTGATGTGTCCGTCATTATGGTTGTTTACCCTATCTCATACATCAGGGTGGCCAGTCACAGCACACAATCTCACAGTGCACACAATTTCCATTTTAGAGTTCTTAATGTGCATTCTGAAGTTAGCATATGGCTTAATGAGTTGCTGGGATAAGGGTGGGAGCTCCTGTTCACCTGCTCATGGGTGGAAGTGTATCAAGAACCTTCTGGTATAAGACAATAACATAGAAAGAAAATAGAACAAATTGAAAAGGGAATGTCATCAGGATGCAAATGTTGATGAGACCCAACAATATAAAAGTGCACACTAGGAGAATAGACCCATGGACCAGTATTTCTTCTACAGGGTGTTTCATAATGAATGTCAATTTTACAATTGTTATTAGGTATTTACATATATTTGTATCTGTATTTGCTGGACTCATACGCTGAAGAGCCACTTTGGTTGAAACTTCAGCAACACACCTCCCCAGTTTATTGTAGTATTGAGGTCCCCAATAGAAGAAGAAAGTAGTATTATGACAGATAGAAAAGGGTAGGTACCAGTAATACCAAAGCTATGACGTCACCAATAATATCAATCAAACCTGACCTGTTTAGAACGCTCCGCTCACTGGCCGCTGTGCTGCTGCCCTACCAGGGGGAGGGGAGGGGGGGGGGGGGCAGACCAGGCTCATAGAATTGCTTTGGAGCTGGGGTGTGGAGTGAAAAATGCTGACTAAAAATAAGTATAGAGTGGAAAATTAAACAAAAAAGCATATGTAAAGCATAACCAAGGGCTTTATCACCCAATTACCTGCTCACCAAAATGAGGTATTACCTATGCCAATTCTTACCTGTCTTTCCATACACAGGTTGTCCCTATCATTACAACCATAAATCATTATCAGGCTTCCAATTGTCCAATACATTTTAAAATGAGGAGTGGAAAATTTGCAGTAAAGCTCAGGAAAAAGAGTGGAAAAATAGTATCCATAGGGTGTCATTTTCCACACAAATTTCCCAATGCTAGGATACTGCCCCAGACCATCTTGTAGACATAGGTTTTGTCTATGAGATGGTAAGGGGGGGGGGGGGCAATAATCCCCCAGTAGGGCTGCAGTGCAGCAAGCAAATGTGAGCAGTGTTCTAAACATGGGTCCCTGCGAACGTAAATACTGTAAAGGTTAGAACAGGTTTGATTGTTATTATTGGTGATACCATAGCTTTGGTATTACCGATACACTTTTTAGTCTGTCATAATAATACCACCAGCTGAATACTCTTCTATTAGGGACCTCAAGACACAGTAAATTGAGGAGGTGCATTACTGAAGTCTCACCCCACTTTGCACCCTCACTTTAAGAGCAATAAAAAGATACAGAATAATATATATATATCAATATCCGATCTGGTTAATTGTGTAGATTTTAACCTAGCGTCCAAGATGTTGAAAAAAAACATTTCATCCAGGTATACACTTAAAATGAATGTTACAATCAATATCACCCCTTATGTACGCTAAAATTTACCTTCCGATGACAAATGGCTACTTTTTGGAGACGTCTTATCGGGGGCGGCAGCAACACAACGTTATAACGTTCAAGGTCCTATATAACGGTGTGGCTAGTTACTCTTGAGTTATTCCTATGATTTATGCGTCGTGTTATCGCAGCGTTGTTCGGACCCAAGGTTACTTTACTAGTATTATAAGTACCGTGACTTTACTAATAGTTCGGACCGGCCCCCAACGGAGATGATTTGGTAGCGTCACATGACTTGACGTCACGTGGGCTTGAAGTTTTCCCTTCACCATTGACTTAACACGTAAACTGACCCAACTTATGACTTTAAAATTTCGGTCACCGGGTGGTAAATAGAAGAGTTTTTGGCACAGATGTTAAGTTCGTTTTCTTCTGTTTATGATAATGCCCACTTTTAGGCCTAAAAAGTGTCTGAAATGCGCCTAAATATTGGCCAAAGATATGCATTAGGGTGTGTCATAGCCTGGGGTGATCTCTTAGATTTACATTGGAATGTAATTTTTCGTGGCGCATGATGCTAAAATGTTGATTTATGGAAAATCAGAGTTTAAATGTCGGTATTTGGCGAGCGCCAGCGAGTTTTCTCGGGGGTCCAAAAATGGCATATTCGATCACTACGCCATCTACACTTTGCAGTCACAGACACTAGCGCCATCTATTTTCAACACTATTTTTAGGCTAAAACTTGAAAACCGCTGGATGGGCGAGGCTGAAAATGTCACAGCGTAAATATACGACCCAGATTACCCCTAAAACATAGCTTCATCGAAATCTGAGATGTAGGGTGTTATTTTGTGATTTGGTTGTCAATAAACCCTGGAATGGAATGGCTGGTGGAGGGACCTGGCAGCGGCCGCCAGGGTCGCTGTCGCACGCTATCGCTCCGCACGTCTTCTGGTCTGGGTGAGATGGTGCCCAGTAGGCGTAGCCGGACAAGGTTATTTTACTAATAGCCACACAAGTAGCCGGACCCCTCAGCAGGATGTGCTCAGAGGTGTCGGTCTTCTCCCTGCAGATGAAGCACCAGTACATCGTGCAGCCGAGCGAGTCGCACTGCGGGTACTGCCGGGAAGGGTTTCGGCCGATCCGATGTAAGTAGTGGGCCGACCCGGAACAGTGGCCCGCACGAAGCTGGTGGACGTCGGCCGCCGCGGCCCGGTTCAGGCCGGCCACCGATGGCGGGACGTGCGAACCCGTCAAGGCACGATACCAGGCCTAGGGCCAACTTGCGGTGACGCTCGGCCGCACGGCTTTGGCCGCTGCTCGGTGGACCGTCCTGGTATCCGTGGCCTCATCCTCCTGTGGTGGTGCCGATGCCTCCCCGGCCAGCGCATTGGTCCTCTCAATGCTAGCGATCTTACGGTGAGACGGTACCCAATGGAGGTAAACCCGGCGGCCTCTTGTACGGTGAGACGGTACCCAATGGAGGTAAACCCGGCGGCCTCTTGTGCCACGGCCGGCAGGGCGCGCCAGATAACGGCTCTCAGTGGCGAGCTCTGAGCGGGCGGCCCAGGTCTTAGGTCTCAGGGCCGCCAGCGCCGGCTGGCTGATCGTGCGAAGGACCACCTGGTCGTCCGGGTCCTAAAACAGGAAAAAAAACTGGAAAATTTGGCCTTTGATGACCTCTGGTTACCTCAATTTTGACTTGACCTAAAAAAAATACTGAAATACTTTCGATAGAACTTGTATCAAGCTATCAAACGCCGTTTTCCGCTTGTCGCTACGTTGCGTTGTTTTCGAGATCTCACGGGGGCGCGGAAATCAACCACCCTGCAGTTCGTGTTCGGCGCAAACCCCATGCAGTGCGCGGGTTAACCTCTACGAGGTCAACTCGGGTGACCTCCCAGGTCACGTATGATTTTTCTTCAATAACTTTTTACCAAATCGAGGTAGAGCGTTGGGGTTTTCACCATTGCATTCGGCTTGTCGAGACGAATCACTCGATGTAAGAGTTGACCATGACCTCTGTTCGAGTCCGTAGTAGCCGCCAGCTCCACACGCGTCGGCGACTCAGAGAAGACTGTATTTCTCCCGCAGGCGCACTGCCACCTAGCGGAGGACTCGGCTAACCGATCAGACTCACACACCCCCCCACCAGTCAACCGGCGGGTGACGTGCATAAACATAAGGTCAAAATAAAACACCACGAGAAAGAAGACCGTACGGTGCGATTACTGTTTACATCAGCTCGATAAGGCGCTCTGGCTGGCGGCGGGGTCGCTCAGAGCGCCGTGGTGCCTCGAGTGGCGGGCCGGCCACCGGAGCCGCTGGCAGCGGCTGCAGCGGCGGCGGCTGCAGTGGCGGCGGCGGAGGCGGCTGCACCGGCCCGGCATCAGAGGCGGTGGGCGGCGGCGGCCCGGGCAGGGGAGGCCTTGGCAGGGGTGGCCCGGGCAGGGGCACGGTGACAGCAGTGTCCGGGTGGGCGTGGGCGTATCGTTGGCGGAGGTGGCGCCTGTTGCGGGTGAGGACACGGCCGCTGGGCAGGCGGATGAAGTAACGCCGATGCGGGCCGACGTCGGTGATTACGCCGTGACGGTCCCAGGTGCCGGTCGCCGGATCCTGCAAGGCGACTTGCGATCCGATGTGGAGAGCAGGCAGGTCACGGGCGTGCTGGTTGTAGGCCGTCCGGGTGCGTTCCTGGCGTGCGGCAGCGGCGCGCTCGGCATCGTCGGCTGCCCGCTGCCACTGGGGGGCAAACGAGCGCCGGTGGGCGGGTAGCATGTCTCTTGCCGGTGAGTTGAGAAGGATTTGGGCAGGCGACCTGCCGTCGGGGCCAGGCGTGTTTCGGTGCTGCAGTATTCCCCGCGCCCAGCTGTCGCTGTTCATGTGTCCGTCACGCCAGCAGCGGCGGATGAGTTTGGAGGCAAACTTGACGGCGGCTTCGGCTCGGCCGTTGGACTGGGCGTAGTGAGGAGAAGAGGTGCGGTGTAGCACGGCCCAGTTTTTCAGGAAGGCCTGGAAGGCGGCTGAGGTGAACTGGGGACCATTGTCGGACCAGAGGACTTCTGGGGCTCCGGCCAGGCAGAAGATGCCACGGAGTTCCCTGATGAGCGTCGAGGCACTGGCGTGTCGGCCGACCGGGCAGACTGTGAGCCACCCGGAGAGAGGGTCGACCGCCACCAGGAAGTATTGGCCGGCGTGTTGACAGAAGTCGGCGCAGAGGTGTTGGAATGGGCGGCTGGCCTGCTCGTGCGTGCGCAGCGTCTCTTTCGGCAGCGATGGCAGTTCCCTCTGGCAGGGCTGGCAGGTCTTGGTGATGTTCTCGATGTCGTTGTTCATGTTGGGCCAGAAGACAATCTGGCGGGCTCGACTCTTCGTCTTTTCTTTTCCCTGATGGCTGGCGTGCAGCTCGGCGAGGACAGCTGCGCGCATCGGGCGGGGAATGACGAGCCGGCAACCACACACGACCAGTCCGTCATCGACAGCGAGGCGGTCGTGGACCGGCCAATATGGCCGCAGGAGCGCGGGAAGGTCGGCCTTCTGGGACGGGAAGCCGTCCATCACGGTCTGAAGAAGGATCTGCGCCTCCTCGTCCCGGTCTGCCGCTCGCCGTACCTCATCCAGCCTGAGGTCGGTGCAGAGTTCGCTCGCCTCGCCTGTGATGATTGCGGCGACGGTTGTGGCCGATCTGTCCTCGGCCAGCTCGTCCTCCTCTGTCGGCGGGTCCACCGGTGACCTTGAGAGGGCGTCGGCTGCCAGATGGTCCGTGCCGCGCTGCCACCGAGCAGTGAATGTCATCACCAGCAGTTTCTGCCGCAGGCGCTGGAGGCGCGGGTTTTCAATCTCATCCAGGTTCTTGGAGTTGAGGATTGGCACCAGAGGGCGGTGGTCGGTCAGCACGTCGAACTCGGGGAGCCCACTGAGGAAGAGGCGGCACTTGTGACACCCCCACGCCACCGCCAGCAGCTCCAGCTCGATGGTGGCGTAACGGCTCTCTGCGTCTGTCAGGAACCGGGAGCCGGCCTGGACTGTACGCCATGTGCCATCCAGCTGCTTCTGCTGAAGCAGGAACCCGAGCCCCTTCAGACGGCTCGCGTCGGTCGACAGCAGAGTGGGCCGCGTTTGGTCGAAAAAGGCGAGCGTGCGCACCGATGATAGCGCCGCCCGCGCCTTTTCGAACGCCACCTGGTGACAACTGTCCCAACCGAAGGTTCGTTTGGTGCTCAACAGGTGACGCAGCGGTTCCAGGTGCTCCGCAGTCTCCTCTGAGAACGGGGCCACCTGGTTGACGAGGCCGAAGAAGCCGCGGAGTTCGGTCAGCGTCTGAGGTGTTGGGAACGCTGCGATTGCGTTAGTGAGCGTTGGGTCGGGCAGATATCCGTCTTCTGCCACGATAAAGCCGGCGAACTTGACTTTCTTCCGCTGGTGTTGCGTCTTCGCCGGGTTTAGCGCCACCCCGCGATCCCGGCATCGAGCCAGGAACTCGCGGACCCGGGCGACGTGTGCGGACTTCGTCTTGCTGTAGATGATGACGTCATCAACGACGCGCTGAACACCGTCCATGTCGATGAAGCACTCATCCATCCGCCTGTTGTAATGTTCGCTGATGGACGAGACGCCGTACGGCGCACGGAGGTACTGATACCTCCCGAAGGGTGTGATGAAGGTCGTCAGATGGCGGGAAGACTCATCCAGAGGGCACTGGTGGTAGCCCTTGGCGGCGTCAAAAACGCTAAACCACTGGGCCTCGGATGCCACGATTGACGCGACGCACTCAGCTGGCGTGCTGGACTGGTACAGCTCCCGTTTCACGGACTGGTTGAGCTTGGATAAATCCACGCACAGACGGATGCCACCGGTTTTCTTGGGTGCCACCACGATTGGGGCGCACCAGTCGGTCGGCTCGACCACTGAAGTGATGATGCCGTCCTGCTCCAGCTTGTCCAACTCCTGACGGAGTGGCTCACGGAGGGATAGCGGAATGCGTCGCGGTGCGCGCACCGCGAATGGAGTGGCGTTCTCTCGAAGGTGGATCTTGAAGTTTTCCCCCGGCATCGCCCGGACGACACCGTCCAGCACGTCTGGAAACTCGTTGAGCGGGCTCTCGCCATCGCAGCGGACGCAACACTCGGCGCCGGTATCGCTACCGGCTGCACGAGTTCGTCGTCGTCACTGGGTAGTTGCACTGAGGCGGGGTCGATCCCCTCGGACCCTGCCGGCTGCGCCATGTTCGAGTCCGTAGTAGCCGCCAGCTCCACACGCGTCGGCGACTCAGAGAAGACTGTATTTCTCCCGCAGGCGCACTGCCACCTAGCGGAGGACTCGGCTAACCGATCAGACTCACACAACCTCAGGTGAGGCCAATTTTTGTATATGGCCTAACTAAGTCACCCAATATATTATTCGATGCGTCGCGACGAGAGACACACAATGGTGAAATATGTTTTACTCGATCGTGCGTCTGTCAAAAGTTATTTCTAAAAAAAACACAATTCGGCAGTTATTAGAATGTTTCAAATTAAATGGCTTCTCCTGACCTAACTATTAACCTTAGATTAATTCTGATGGAATAAAAAAAAAATGAAAAAAATCAATTATTTTTTTGTGACCTCTGGTGACCTCAATATTGACCTGACCTAAAAATGACCAAGTACTTTTAATAGAGCTTGTCTCGAGCTATGGTTTTCCGCGCGGAAATCCCCCTCCCCCGCAGTTCGTGGTTGGCCTGAACCCGGCAGTGCGCGTGTTAAAGGGATTATACGGGTTTCCGTCCTGAAAGTAAATGCACTCTTTTGCAGTTGTATGAGCTTTAAACACGTTTAAGACATAAAGCAGGGACCTCAATGCTCATTTAGTCCATTATTTCAGAAATTATCAGCGTTAAAACTTGGGCGTTTTTCGAGACTAGTATCAAGTAGGCTTCACACCGGATGCGGACTCCGCGACCGCACGCGGACTCCGCGCCCCCACGCGTAAACGACCCGACGCATGCGTTCGCGCACGGAGATGGACTTTGGCAGCTGCCCGCAAGCCATATGGTAGCTTTCAACCTAGTGATATGTGACGCGCAAGCGACATAAACAACTTATGTTCGCCGACGCATAATTAGTGTATTGCCGAGGTAAATAAATGTCGTGCCTGCTGACAGATACTTGATTTGAAGAAAAAACGTGCAGACAAAACACTTCTTTTCATTAACAATAAATTAATTACAGACAATTAGTTATGGCTGAGCATGACCTTCTCATGTTGGCATTACTATCGTCAAGACGACGTCGAGCTCAATCTGGCTCTAGAAGCACTTGGGTTAGAGAACCACTGCTGAGGAGACAAGACTATGGAGAGTACCAGGCCATGACAGAAGCAGAACGCCAGAACCCACAAGCTTTCTACGCAGCTTATCGGATGATGCCAGAAAGGTTTGATGAGCTCATGGTGCAGCTGACGCCAAGACTGGAGCGGCAAAACACCAACTACAGGCTGTCAATAGCACCTGCTGAGCGCCTTGCAGTAACCATCAGGTGGGTACTTTGCCAATTCAACACAATTTCACTAATCTCACCATATATTATACTACACCAACTTTTATTTTAACCCTACTGTCTTTGTGTTCTGTCCCACCATCTTTGTGTTCTTCTCCACCAACTTTTGCCAAATGTGAAGGTTTTCTGGTGTTAAAATGGTGATTTTTCACCTCAGCCATACAAAACAACCACCCAATATGATATTTTGTGTTCTGAAAAGCTGCACTCATGGTGGGACCTAACATGTGGCACTATCACAGCATCATGATATGTTTCAGGTACCTGGCATCTGGAATGTCAATGACGGACACAGCCAGATACTTCCGCATGGGCCTGTCAACAGTGTCTGGCATCATCCCAGATGTCTGCTCTGCAGTTTGGGACGTGCTGGGTCCACAGGAAATGGCCATTCCAGACATAGACTCGTGGCTGAAAATGGCTGAAGAGTTCGGAACAAGGTGGAACTTCCCAAATTGTTTGGGTGAGCAAAACAATAAGTGATGTGCAATCAACATATGATATTTTCTCTGACAATTTCTAACACAAATTATTGTGGGTAAAAGCAAAGTTGAGCATTTCCATCATTAAGCTATCTTCTCAATACTCATTTCAGTGACACATCATTTCGCTATTCCAAAGATGGTATGTGAAAGGTGTGTTGACAAGTTTTTGTCGCTGCTCATGGCAGCCAAACGGGAGTTCTTTTGGAATTATGTTTGGTGTAACCACCAATCGAAAACTTGACATCCTCTGGAGGTTACTGTGTCGCAGGAGAGATGGCAGTGTGTGGCAAGAACAAACAAAGATTCATTTATTTTCCAGGAGCGATTGATGGCAAACACGTTGTGGTGCAGTGCCCATCGAAGTCTGGCTCGGCCTACTACAACTATAAGGGCACGTTCAGCACGGTCCTGATGGCGGTGACTGATGCCAACTACATGTTCACCTACGTCAGTGTAGGTTCCTATGGTAGGGAGCACGCCGCCAGCGTGTTCTCCCAGTCATCGTTCGGCCAACGCCTGGCTGATGGAACACTGAACCTCCCTGATGACGCACCTGATGGCCTCCCGTATGTGTTTGTTGCTGACGAAGCCTTCCCTCTGACGCCCAAAATCCTGAGACCGTATCCGGGACGGCGGATGACCACAGATGTCGAGAAGAAGCGCATTTTCAATTACCGGCTCAGCCGCGCACGCCGTGTAGTTGAAAATACTTTTGGCATCCTCGTGTCCAAGTGGCGTATTTTTCGCCAGCCCATTGTCGCCAAAGTGGAGACTGTGGATGCCATTGTCAAGTGTGCATGCGTACTGCACAACTTCCTCAGGAGGCGCGATGGCACGTCAAACGACCGCCGCTACATCGGACCTGGTGACGTCGACAGCGAGGACGCAGAGTGGTCTCTCCGGCAAGGCGCCTGGCGCCAGCAGTGTCATGATGGCTGCCTCCAGGAGGCTGGACGCATGGGCTCCAACAGCCACTCGGTCCTAGCTGGCAGCATCAGAGACCGCTTCGCTGACGTGTTTACGTCACCCGAAGGCCAGGTTCCCTGGCAGGAAGCTGTGGTCCGCAGAGGTACCCGCTAAGCCCCGAAACTGCGCTATCGGCTGACACCACGATCGAGACTGACGATATGTGCCGTGGTGGTCGCTCTCACCGCTATGGCGGCCGTGCCGATAGAGATGATGCTTCACACTCATGGCAGGCGAGTGCTCCTTCAGGTGACTCGGGCTGCGTGAGACGGCGTTACCCGCGCAAAGCATAATTAGTCTGTATGCATCTTCACGGAGGATTTGTGAATTACCTACGGTTGTATTTGCTATGCCCGTGAGACGTAAAGCACTTATTATTATTGTATTTGCCTATAGTCATGCCCGTAGCTCAGTCATCCTCCATATTCAAATGTAAATAAAGAACATCTTCACGACTGATTGTATTGTATAATGATACGGATTCTAGGATACGAATACGGAGCGCGGCGGTGGTTCAATGACTTCGAATGATATACATCGCCTGCACCGACGACTGTGACCATTTTTGTCGGGTGATGGACCAACCAGTCACTACCCAGGGAACTCCGCCTCTTTCAGCAGCTGGAGCATTTGAATTTCCACGCCCAAGCGCGTTTCCCTATCCAGGCGACGCAGTCCCTCCGCGATCCCCCGACAAAAATGGTCACAGTCGTCTTCCTGTTTCGGAAGCTTTGATTCCCGGAAACAAGTCAGCACACTATCTTCAAACTGTGACAGCTGGTCAGATGGCAGTGACACACGCCTACGCTTGCCCCCCCCCCCCCCCCCCCCTTGCCTGCCCCGCGCTGCTAGCGGAGCAGCCGGACGTCACGGGCGATGGCGGCTCCATCACACTGGGCGATCGGGCCTCCTCCACCGTCTGGTAGATGTTTGCCTCCAACGGCGCTATCAGCGGTGCCGATGCCAGGACGACGCCGCTGGAACAAACACATACTCTTGAAATAACGCAAATCGGGACCTTGTTTGGTCAAACATGGCTCCAGCAGCTTGTCAACGAAAATATTGATTTGTGATCTTGCAGACCACCCACACTTCCCTGCTCGACATACTAGGAACTTCCTTGAATATACGGGATCTTGAACAATGTATTGGGATTGAGACACTTATCTGGTGGCAAAATTTAAATGATGAGTCAACTGGATATTTGTCTTCGTGATAAATGCTCACCTTGGTCCAGAAGCAGGTAACCAAAACTGGGTTTCGCTCTCCGTTTCGGCGCTGTCTTCAGCAGAGCTTCTGTTCGAGCCAGTAGCAGACGCCTCGGACTGGTCCGCGGTTTCTTGGCTGCAGGCGTCGTTCTCGTTGCCAATTGAGAAGCTGTCACCACCGCTGGAAAAGTAGCAAAAAGTTAGCGATTCTTTACTCGGTAGAATGCATTGCAAATTGGATAGTATGTGACGTTATGATTTCCATTATTGAGCTGGAATGGAAATTTTGGTTGAAAAAAACACCAATGTCCAAAATACAGGTACAGCGAGGGGGCAGGAGACACTGTTTCATCGTCCCTGATCCTAATCTGATTCAGCAAAAGCAACACGCCACGTCTGAGCCTGTATTCCTCTCGAAACCACGAACAGCAAGCACGTCAGCTGAGCAAGACGAGTGCTGCCATTTATACGTCACGGCAACCAACACCGCTCCTCACCAACGCCACGAGGCACAACCACCACGCAGACCAACGAGGTGACAGCACTCATCATAACAGACATTCCCCCATTTGTCCCGAGCCCCCCCCCCCCCCCCCCCCCCCCCCCCTCCGCCGCCCCCGCCCCCGCCTCCTCCTCCTCCGCCGCCGCCGCCGCCGCCGCCGCCGCCGCACTGACGCAGTTGATGCACAGTCTTCGGCTTTTCCAGCGTTTCGACTTTCTCCATGTACTCCGGCGACTTCTGGAGAACATCTGCGCTGATGACGCGGCCCAGAAACTTGACTTCGGGTTGGAACCACGTACATTTTCTTCCATTCAACTTGATGCCTTGCGATTCAAGCGCAGACAAGACGTCGTCAACAAGCTGGAGATGTCTCTCGAACGAAGCTTCCATGAGCATTTTCATTTTCTTCCATTCAACTTGATGCCTTGCGATTCAAGCGCAGACAAGACGTCGTCAACAAGCTGGAGATGTATCTCGAACGAAGCTTCCATGAGCAGTGTAGTCCCTCGAGTAGGTCATCCAAGTAGATGATGAGCTTCTGCCTGGAGAACCCATGCAGAATGGCTTGCATCTCTTTCTGGAACTGGAACGGTGCGTTCTTCAGGCCGAAGGCCAACCGTCTGAACCTCCAGTGCCCTCGAGGCGTACTGAACGCAGTGTAGTCCCTCGAGGACTCTTCTATCGGGAGATGATAGTAGGCCTTGGCGATATCCAGACCGCTGAACCAGGCCATGCTTCGTTGCGCGCTGAATACACAGTCAGACACGTCTGGCATCGGGAACCGTGTTGTGACAGTCTTCTGGTTCAGGCGGCGGTAATCCACGCAGAGGCGGAGTGAACCATCCTTCTTCCGGACTGGCACTACCGGGGCACTCCATGCCGAGTCACAGCGCTCGATGATGCCGAGTTGCTCGAGGTCGAGGCACTGACGTTCCACTTCTTCCGCCATTGGTGGAGAGATCTTCCGGGGCCGAATGAAAATTGGCGTTTCATCAGTCAGAACGATTCGATGGGCGGTCATCGAAGAATGCAGAGCGTCAGTTTCCGATTGCATGAAGACGGCAGCATGGCGTCTGAACAGGTCTTTCACAGCGACTCGCTGATCTTCAGTCAGGCCCGGGATATCAGAGACTGCGGGAACTACGATGCTGTTGTCTGCACTTGAGGCAAACACTGCCATCGGCTGGTCTAAATCCAGCACACTGTCGGCTGCAGAATCTGCGTATCCCACAGCCATGCCCTTCCGGATGGAGGCAGCTGTGCGGCCACGATTGTTCACCAAGATTCGTGGCTGATCGGGATCCAGTATGCCGGCAACGAAGTTGATAGTTGGCGAGACCGTTTCACTTCCATTGAAGACAAGTTGCCTTGTGCTGTCGCTGCAGGTACTGCATGATGGTTGGCGTCCGATACTGCAGCGGAGCTCTGCAGTCGAGTCGGGACCGATTTGAAGATCTTGAACAGAGCGACACGGGATGGCTGTAGCGAAGTGCACGCAGTTCCCACGCAGATCGGACGGCAGATAGACCGTCCAGCGTGATCCATCGTCCTGATGACCAGAGACAGATCTGTTTCTGACGCTCAAACACAGCCCGTACCGCTCCATTGTGTCTCTTCCGATGATAAGATCAACCGGAGTCTCGTGTTGATCCAGGACGAGAACATCCAAGAGCTTGAGGTCCACTCCATGCATCCCCACGTGGACTGTAGCTCTTCCAAGAGGAAGTGTGACCTGTTTTCCGACCGCATGCACGGCTTCAGTGCAAGGCATGATGTCCCTCCTGTCGACCAAATGACTGCTGATCAGAGACTGTTCAGAACCGCTGTCGATGATGGCTGTGGCTGGATATGTACCAACCAGAACGCTGGAGCGGAGAATGGGCTCAGCAGCTACCGCTGAAGTGAAGATCTCAGTTGACCTCCGCAGGTCAGCAGTCAGATGTACCAAACTACCTTCATCTGCATTGGAGTCGCCGACGCTTCCATCATCGAGTACAGGGCTGGTTTCAGTCACTACAGGTGGCCCTGACGTTTCTGAGTGACTTATTCGTTTCCCGACATGCGATTCTGACTCTGCCGGCGTTTCTTCGACGATGAGACGTACTGACGATCGCCGACACTGGAATCATCGATGTCCGAGTCTTCTGAGCTGGACTCTTGGTCGTATGACAGCCTCGGCGGACTCTTCGGACAGATCTCGGGCGCTACCCTGCTGCGTATCCGTTGTTCAGGTGCTGTCACCGGGAGTTCCTTACAAGACTGGTTGGTTGCATGACGAGTTGGTGAAGGTCTCTCCGCATGTCCAGAGGAACACCCACGAACGTAGTGACCGGCCTGGCCGCAACGGAAGCAACGGTCGTTCTTCCGCCAGCATTCGCGCTCAACATGGCCACGGCGATAGCAGAACTTGCATCTTTGTGAGGTACCTTCACTTCCTGTCTTGAATGTTCTGGGCTCGCTTCTCTCGTCTCTTTTTATCTCTGGGCTTGGTTTTCGTCTTGAGTTGCTTCTGTCCTTCAGTCTTCTGTCGCTTCTGTCTTCTTGCTTCAGTCTTCTTGTGTCGTTTCTGTCTTCTTGCTTCAGTGTTCTTGTGTCGTTTCTGTCTTCTTGCTTCAGTCTTTTTGTGTCGCTTCTGTCTTCCCGCTTCAGTCCTCTTCTGTTTTCGGGACGAACCTCACGGGAGAAGAACAGCGAAGACTCTGTATCTTCAAAGCGTTCATACTGCAGGATCGTGATATAGTTGTTCCATCTCAGCGTAATGCCGTGGATGTCCTTGACGTACCGCATTTGCTTCTTCAGATGATCAACACCTTGAGGCGGCAGGCTGTTGAGCAAGCGATCCCGCAGCAACTCGGAAGTCTGCATGTCAGTTGCCGGATACGCTTCCTCAAACAGAGACGACAATCGAAGCGCGAAGAGAGGCAGAGACTCATTCTGCTCCCGCTTGCAGATGTCGAACCTCTCCTTGGCTGTCCTGTGCTCGGAAACGCCCTGGTTTGCAAACCAGCGGAGCATTCGCTTCTTCAAACATACGTATGTTGTGTCCGTCCCGCCGCAAGCGTTGAATGTATCGGACATTCCTCCACTCAGAAGGCTTTTTAGAAGCGGTAGGGCATGGTCAAGACTTCCCGCATACGAGTTTCGACAGTTTTCCTCGAACCGCTGCAGATATTGCTCCAAGCTGACTGCCCCTCCAAGAGTGAAGCCGGGAAAGCTGTGTATCTGCTGCATCAGGTGCAGAGTGGGGGCAGCAGATCCATCTCGGCGCAATTCCCGCGTCAGTCCGGGATGAACCTCGTCACGCGGTTGAGCCACGTTGCCCTCATGTGAACTGTCCAGAGCTGGTGCGTTGTTAACGACAGTCAATGCATCACGATCATTGACCATCGCTGTCAACTCATTGATGCGACGCGTGGCTAGCTCCAGCTGTTGCTCCAGCCGACGAATGTGGGAACCATCAACCACGGAACGATGTGCTTGCTGGTCCTCAGACTCTGAAGAAGACATGTCACCGAGTGATTTGGCAGCCAGGACGAGGCAGGGAGGCGTCGGCGTCGACGAAGCAGGTAGGCGACGGCGTCGATGAAGCAGGTAGGTGGCAGCGCCAAACAGGCGGCAGCGTCAACGCGGCAGCCCGGTGACGGTATCCACGCGGCAGCCCGGTGACGGTGTCCACGCGGCAGTCCGGTGACAGTGTCCACGCGGCAGTCCGGTGACGGTGTCCACGCGGCAGTCCGGTGACGGTGTCCACGCGGCAGCCCGGTGACGGTGTTCACGCGGCAGCCCGGTGACGGTGTCCACGCGGCAGCCCGGTGACGGTGTCCACGCGGCAGCCCGGTGACGGTGTCCACGCGGCAGCCCGGTGACGGTGTCCACGCGGCAGCCCGGTGACGGTGTCCACGCGGCAGCCCGGTGACGGTGTCCACGCGGCAGCCCGGTGACGGTATCCACGCGGCAGCCCGGTGACGGTATCCACGCGGCAGTCGGGTGACGGTATCCACGCGGCAGTCCGGTGACGGTGTCCACGCGGCAGCCCGGTGACGGTATCCACGCGGCAGCCCGGTGACTGTGTCCACGCGGCAGCCCGGTGACGGTGTCCACGCGGCAGTCCGGTAACGGTGTCCACGCGGCAGTCCGGTGACGGTGTCCACGCGGCAGTCCGGTGACGGTGTCCACGCGGCAGCCCGGTGACGGTGTCCACGCGGCAGCCCGGTGACGGTGTCCACGCGGCAGCCCGGTGACGGTGTCCACGCGGCAGCCCGGTGACGGTGTCCACGCGGCAGCCCGGTGACGGTGTCCACGCGGCAGCCCGGTGACGGTGTCCACGCGGCAGCCCTGTGACGGTGTCCACGCGGCAGCCCGGTGACGGTGTCCACGCGGCAGCCCGGTGACGGTGTCCACGCGGCAGCCCGGTGACGGCGTCCACGCGGCAGCCCGGTGACGGTATCCACGCGGCAGTCCGGTGACGGTATCCACGCGACAGTCCGGTGACGGTATCCACGCGGCAGTCCGGTGACGGTGTCCACGCGGCAGCCCGGTGACGGTGTCCACGCGGCAGTCCGGTGACGGTATCCACGCGGCAGTCCGGTGACGGCCCCGCGAGCAGTGGTCGATGCAGTGGTCGTTGCACTTCGCTCCGGGATGAGACGGTGCGAGAGCAGCAGCGAGTCCCGGTTAGCAGAGATCCCGGACGAGCCCCCAGAAATGTTGGCGTCTCAACATTTACACTCACTTCTCTGCTGCTGCTATATTGCACCGGACAACACAAACCACGACCGCTCAGTCCAGACGACCACCAACAAGTCCCGCGCCAGACCCACGCCGGGTCAGATGTCACGCACCCCGCCTGAGGCGAGTGGGCGCGTGGGCGCATAGGCGCCGCCAGCTGTTGGATCAGCGGCGGCGCATGGGCACAGCCATCACGGCGCGGCACTCTCCGCAGCAGCGGCGCCCCCAGAGCCACCGCGCGGTTGTGTTACATCCATCGGTCACAGTGCTAGCAACCGAATCGCCTATGTCGCCGAATCGCCTATGCCAACCGGCGGTAGATGTGCCTACCGCCGGTTGGCACATCTCCAATGCGAATCTATCTTCACATGACTACTTTTGAATCTGATTGGCTGAACCATTTTTTTACATTCACGTGACGTCAGCTGACTAACTCAGAGAGTATGCATATAGTTTTGATAAACAATACAAATGTACGGCCTTCTGTCCTGAATAGGCGCGATATAAGGCCAGTTTTGACAATATAAAAGAAATTGTATTAAAAAATATAATCAAATCGTGTTGGATAAACATTTCAAAAGGCAAACTATTTCCTTTAATAACAAGTACCTACTATAACATGAAAACCACATTAAAAATGTGCAAAGGCATACACATGGGAGATCATTTTTGCCGTCATTTCAGCCGACCCACCACTCCAAGAAATGTGCTGGCTGACGCCCCTGCCTACCCCGTCAACAACTTTTTCGCTGACGGCCTGCTACCCCCGCTCAACAACCTTTTGGAAATATGCCGCTGGATTTGCCCCCCCCCCCCCTCCCCAAACCCACTGTCCACCCCCCCCCCCCCCCCCCCCACCCATTTTGCACCCATTTGTCAACACTGAGTACTAACACAGCGTCTTGAGTGTCTGTTAAAACAGCAATGTAGTAGTGCTAAACAAAAATCACTTAGGTACATATAACGGTATTAGTCGGCCAATGGTGTGTCACACTTGAAGGTAACTCAAAACGCTGCCTATGCAACCGTCCCTGACCAAAGACGCTACAGAAATGGCAGTGTCCCAAAATGTATCAATTTGGGTGGGAAATGACACCCAAATGTGAATAATTTTCCACTCTCACTCCCCATTTAAGGAGTGAATTTTCCACTCCCCAATTATGAATTGTGGTATTCTGACATAAATATTGTCTAAAAATACATGATTTCGACCAAAACTACTGCTTTTCATATTCAAAACAGAAATCAACATTGCACAATTTTCTACATAATTATCCCCTCTCATTGTCTTTTTTGCCGAATTTCCCACTCTGACACCCAAGCAAAAATGTAGTTTTGGGACACTGAGAAATGGTGGTCATGGCCAAGATAACTATAACTAACGGCAAATCACTGAAGTCTCAACACATTCAACCACGGTAGATAAAATACTCAAATGCATCCTGATCCAACCCATTCTAATTCCTCAGAATCATGAATTTACTTACGCCACTAAATTCACCTTTTCTGGCCTTCCAACGCTAACGAGCGCATGCATTGATTAGTACGAAATGATACTAAACCCTTGATTAGTACGAAATGATACTAAACTTCGCAACGTTTAGTAATAATCCGTACTAAAAAACGTTTCCCCTCTTAGTAGGTATTCGTACCAAAAACCTTCGAGGACGTGTTGACAAATCACGCATAGTGTAGCCTGGGCTTTATATTTGAGTTGAGATAGCCACTTTGATGGCTTGGCATTGAAAATAAGTATGGTAGCAGTTAAAACAACAGCAATGATTTAATCAAAAAAATATTCGAGTTTGATTTTGACATCTGTATAAAATAAGGCTCATGTGTATTTGAATAGGGCCTCTAAACCAACAGCATCGTCTCTCTTTACCCAACTTGTTTTAAGGTGAACCTTGGAGATATTTGCTACGTTTCAATGGTTTGGTAGTTGGTTTATTTTGTATTCAAAGCGCCAGAATTGTCTCGAAATAATTGTGCCCATATTTTGGCAGCGTAAAGGATTTCTGTGTAGCTCTCTGGAGCTCAATATGACGTCATCAACCAAAATATTAAAACTTAACTTTTTTATGAAATTGAGCACTGTTTGCAAAAAAAATGTCATAATCGTGTTCGGCAGCAATTACTTCATATATTGAATTTGTGCACCACAAACGGTGTACATTTTACAACTTTTGGGAAGGTGGGACAGTCCCTTAAAGGGAAATAATGACCTTTTTCCACAAAAATGGAGTTAGCACTTGAAATCGCCAGACGAGACCAAAATATATTGTAAATTCATCACATTTTGCATGAAAACTTTCCTACCGAAAGATATTTCAAGTTAAAGTTGATAAGCGTTCCACACTTTTAACGACCGGTACTTGGCAAGTACTTTTGGTCCTCATCAAACTGCGGGCTTTTCCCGTATTGTTTTTTTACGCAATGGAGTGGAAAATATATTGTGCGTTCTGCTTGTTATGATTATATGCCCGGCGATCTTCTAAAACTAACAGCGATTGGAAAAAATGGCAATAAAATCGCAAGCTCATCGATGCACATCAACGGAGCACAAACAATACGATGCACAAACAATCGTTAGTGGTTGCGACCCTCAATTTTTGAAAATAAATTCATTTGTTTTCAACATTAGAAGTATTGTATAATTTGTCTGTGGCTGTATATAACATATATATATATTTATATTATTTATATTATCATGAAAAATAATAATTTGTCCCCCAAAAACTAACAAACAATAACACAAAACTGGAAATTAAATCGGAAGCTCATCGATGCACATCGACGGCGACCTATTTAGCGTCGGCGATTTGTTATAAATATAAAGTCATTGTCATGCTTCTCGGCGCACTTAACCATCTCGGCGCACTTGGCGAGTTGTTCCTGATTAGTATACCCAAGTCCCGTAGCAGGCTTTGTTAATGACGTCACTGGTGCCATTCTTGTGTAACATTGCAAAATATATCTGATTTCGAGTTGAAAGCTAATTAAAGACTTATTCAAATTATTGTTTTTAAGTTTGAATTTTCTTGTTAATCATTATTAAAGGTATTTTATCACTATATTTCATAGTAGTTGACACTTCAGAAACTTGTGACGTAATAATATTGTATCCAATATGCATTTCCCTCACCTTTTGCTACTGTGGCGCAGTGCCGAGTGCTTTGCGAATACTGGCTTGCCTGGGGTTCAATTCATTCCGACCTTATTTTATTCGAGTTGGTATAGTTTGCATGTTGTTGTTATTCATGACTTATACTGATAGTCAGTCATGCATCACGGATGCTTCACGGATTGCTTCACGGATCAGAGCGCTGCTCGAACGCACGCTAGTAGAGCTTTCGTTCTCCATGGCAACCAGGCGTGAGCCAATGAAAAGCCAGAACGTATTCCCTTTCTGGCTTTTGATTGGCTGACGCCTGGTTGCCATGGAGAACGAAAGCGCTACTAGCGTGTGTCCGAGCAGCGCTCAGTTTGATCGGAAATGTCGCAGAGCCTCCAAATATGCCGCACTCGATGTAAGCAATGGTAGGGAAGGACGAATTTGTCAATGACCTTCATGAAGTGCACAAGGTACTTGTTTTGTATTTTTCCAAACTTACAACTTTGAATTTGGGAATAATTTTATTTAATTCTTAAATTTAAATAAAATAATTTTAAAACCATAGCGGTAGCCTAATAAATTGTTGCTAACAAAATCAAAAGGTCATTATTTCCCTTTAAAGGGAGATAATCACCTTTTGATTTTGTTAGCAACACTTTCTTTGGCTACCGTTATGGTATTACAATGATGTGATCTAAATTTAAGAATTAAATACAATTATTCCCTAATTCAAAGTTGGAAGTTTGGGAAAATTTATGATCGGTATTTTCCCTATACTATTGGAAAGCGCAACATCTGGCGCTTTTGTGTCAATCTGTTCAACGTTGTTGAATGGGCACTTATAAACAAATCGCCGACACTAAATAGGTTGCCATGGGGGGCCTACCTAAACTGCCGATTTCAATGCACTTTTTTAAAATGATTGTTGATTGTTCATAAAAGTTTGGCACATATTCGCAAAAGATAGAATGCAGGAAACATATTGCATACCTTCATGATAAATAACAATGCGTAGGGAGGCTAATTTACTGATGTCGTTACCGAGTGCTTGCTGATTATAAGCGTGGAGCGCTTATCAACTATGAATTGAAATATCTCGCGGTAGGAATTGTTATATGCAAAATTTGATGAATTTACAATATATTTTGGTCTCGTCTATCGATTTCAGGTGCTAACTCCATTTGTGTGGAAAAAGGTCATTATCTCCCTTTAAAGGAAATAGTTCACCTTCGGAAATTTTTCAGAACACCATTTTATTATATTTTTTAATACGGTTTCTTTTTTTCTTTTTAAAAATGGTCCTACATCGCGCCAATTCAGGACAGAAGGTTGTAAATTATTGATTTTATGGTGTGCGTTATTGGTCTGCGCATGCTCCATGGCAGTGCTGGCACTTTCAGACGGTACGGTACATCATATATGCGCCGTATTCCTTCGCCAAGAAGTCAAATATCTTCGGCTGGAGTCTTTTCAGCCAAGAAAAGTTCCAGATAAGGATTTCTCAACACGGGCTACAAAACTGCTATTTCAGTTCAAAACCCATGTTGAAGGTGAACTATTTCCTTTAAAGGAAATAGTTCACCTTTGGAAATTTTTCAGAACACGATTTTATTATATTTTTTAATACAGTTTCTTTTTTTCTTTTCAAAAATGGTCCTACATCGCGCCAATTCAGGACAGAAGGTCGTAAATTATTAATGTTATGGTGTGCATTATTGGTCTGCGCATGCTCCATGGCACTTTCAGACGGTACGGTATATCATATATGCGCCGCATTCCTTCGCCAAAAAGTCAAACATCTTCGGCTGGAGAGTCTTTTCAGCCAAGAAAAGTTGCAGATAAGGATTTCTCAACACGGGCTACAAAACTGCTATTTCAGTTCAAAATCCCATGTTGAAAGTGAACTATGTCCTTCAACTCTTGATAGCATAACATAAATATAGGAACGTGAGACCGGCACCACTGTGTATGTCTCGTCGAGACGCGTCCGACATTGCGCAGCAGGACATACCTGGTGTACCACATGACCTTAACTTACCTTGCCTTGAGGTCAAATTTTGAATTTGACTTAACCTGGTTACCATGGTATGATTCGAAGCTCCCCAACGAAACGAGCACGATGACGTTAAAATTATTGTCCTATCTTCATCAGGCGGAAATCTACCGATAGATGAGTAAACTATAGGTTTCATTTCCCACTCATTTTCTTTCGAAAGGGGTGTAAAAGTTAACTAGGCCGACGAACATTCTACCGACCAAAGTAATCGCCAAATGCCAAAAAGTCGACTCCGACTCCAGCCAAAAACTGCCGACTCCGACCGACTCCGTCTCGCGACTTCTACTCAGACTCCACAGCACTGCATGATTCTATGGTATGCCACGCGAGAACGTCCAGGGCTGGGCGTTCTGCATCACACATGGGGGCGTTTTGGCGTTTTGGCACCCATGAGCACAAATGCCCGTTTTGCAGGGTTATAAATTTTGACAATTTTAGCACACAAACAGCCACGCTATACAGTGTGAATGCATTATGCGAAGATAGGACATTGTGAATGAGCTATCTATCCCACACCCATTCACATTCCCTGATAATATGTTATGCAAGGCAGGGGCGGATACAGGGGGTGGCGGGGGCGGGCCGCCCCCTGCGGGCGGATACAGAGGGGGCAGATACAGAGGGGGCGGCTGCGGCCCCCCCCCCCCACCGCGCCGAAGGCGCGGAAGGGCCTCTTAAGCAGACTAATTTCATTCGGCGCGGAAATAGACATGCTTACGGGGTTTGATATCTGGCATTTGCTGCACTCAGACCATCATCATCATCATCATCACCAAGTTTATTAAACATAAATTAAACCAAATATGAAAGTAAATCAGAAAGGTGCAAAAAGCAAAAAAAGCTTATATCAAGGCACCCCGTCTGAAAAGAAGGATAAATGGTTAACTGCGACCGCCGCCACGGCACAGAACCAGGAGCCGTCCTAAGGCTAGGTGCCGCCCCTGGCCAGGTGCCGCCTTCAGGTCATGTGCCGCCCCTCAGGTCATGTGCCGCCCTCAGGCCAGGTCCCGTCCTCAGGTCACGTACCGCATTCTGGCGGGGCACCACCCCTCAGGTCAGATGCCGCCCCCTCATGCCAGTTGCCGCCCCCTGGTCATGTGCCCACCCCACTAGACATGTTACGCTACCTAGCCATGTGCCGCCATATGGCCATTGGCCAGGTAACGGCACCACCCTCCGGTCAGTGACCGCGCCCCTCCTCCGGCGAATGACGGCGCTCCTCTGGCCAATGACCGCGCCCCTCTCTGGCTAGAGTGACGGCGCCCCCTCTGACCAGTGACGTCCCTCTCCTCCGGCCAGTGACGGCGCCCCACCGGCAAATGACGGCGCCCCTCGCGGCCAGTGACTGCACCCCCTCCAGCCAAAGACGGCGCCCCCTCCGGCAAATGACGGCGACCCTCCGGCAAATGACGGCGACCCTACCGGCAAATGACGGCGACCCTCCGGCAAATGACGGCGACCCTCCGGCAAATGACGGCGACCCCTCCGGCAAATGACGGCGACCCTCCAGCAAATGACGGCGACCTTCCGGCCAGTGACTGCGCCCCCTCCAGCCAATGATGGCGCCCCCGCTGGTCAGTGACGGCGCCCCTCCTCCGTCTAATGACGGCGCCCAATCTGGCCAGTGACGGCGCCCCTCCGGCTAATAACGGCGTCTCTCTGGCCAGTAACAGCGCCCCCTTCGGCTAGTGACGGCGCCCATCTGGCCAGTGATGGCACCTCCTCCGGCCAGTGACGGCACTTTTGCGGCCACTGACGACGCCCCATCGGCCAGTTATGGTGCCCCTCTAGAGCCCATGGCGGCACCCCTTCCGGCCAGTGACGGCGCCCCTCTCCGGCCAGTGACCGCCGGAGGTGCAAGGCTCTCTCAGGCCTCGACAATCGCCCTCTCAGACCAGCCAGGGATCCGCTCAGTGCATGGAAAGGGTTCTGCCAGGCCTATAAATCATCTAAGGGCCCCTCATGCCGCACAAGGCCGACAGGGGGCCCACTCAAAGCCGACCAAGTTCTCCTTCAGGTCGGTCGAGGTCCGCTCAAGCCGACCGAGGACCGCTCAAGCCGACCGAGGACCGCTCAGGTTGACTGTGGGGCCCATCATGCCGACCAAGTTTCCCCTTCGGGGCGCCGGAGGATCCCCTCAACCCGACTGTGGGCCCCTCATGCCAACCAAAGGCCCCCTCAGACGAAACATAAGGGCCCACAGGCTGAGAAAAGGTCTCATCGGGCTGGCAAAGGGCTTCCCTCAGACCTAGGGCCCCCTCAGACCGAGTGATGGCCCTGAAGCCGACCCTTTGTGAATGTTATACGCACGCCACTGAGTGTCACTCATGGGAGACAAGAAAAACCATAGTTTCTGTGATGCTATTCCTTCAATTGAGGTATAATTAGTGTATCACTCCGGACGAGGCAGGGGCTGCTCTAAATGACTTTCCGTTAAAAAAAAGTTGTATGCCGAGACGGGGGAAGCTCCTGAACTTACGGTGAACGGTCTATCCTCGTGCTGTCAGCTAAAGCTGAGCGCATATTTGTATTCGGTTCAAACCTTAAGTTTGAATGCGTTTCGCGCCGACACCATGGTGTCGGCTCCCTTCGCTAAACAGAGCTGTTTGCATGGACCATATCCGATCGCACAAAATTTGCTGACAGGCGGAATTTAAAGTCGAAGGATTTACGTGTCACAAACTTTCGGCACGGTCCTCCTCCCGAGCATTGACTTCATCTTACTCAGGCCGCTGCCACCGGACGCAGGTCATCCCAGTCAAGGGTAAATAGGACGAGTTAGCACGAGTCGCGGTGCCAGACCCATGCATCAACTCGAACATCTCTCCCTGCCAAATCCTTTGGTGCAAGAAGAAGTCAGGCGGGCGCGATTGTCAAATGCGCAACGGGGAAGGACTTCAACAAGCACCGCAACGACGTGGTTACGATGGAATTTGGACGAGAGGCGCCTCTTCGTCCGTGGAAGATGGAAGCGTGGGCATCTGATGGAAGTGGTAGACAATAATGTAAATGTAATAATAATGTAATAATGTAATAATGGAAGTGGGTAGATAACACTTCCAACCGACGCCGCGCCGCTTGACTGCAGTGATGCTGACAGTGATCGAATACATGTGCTTAGCAATGGGTTTAAAAGCAGTGGCGTCGCCATACAATTTTGAATGGGGACAGCAGAGGTTTGGGGGTTAGCCCCCATAGGGCTAATGTTAAAATCCTGAGAACGGGGGGGGGGGGGGGGGGGGCTCCGGCGTAGCGATCCTGGCGGGACCCGGCTCCCAGGCCCCCTGTTGGCGACGGCCCAGTTTAAAAGTACTCGGGTATAAAGGTCCGGACTACTGAAGCGGAGCTGTCTCGAAAACCGGAAGAAGGCCTGGCGATCATGGTGTCTTTAAAACTGGGGCACCTCTGACTTCTGAGCCAGGAAGCCTCTTGCGTCGATCGTGATAATGAAGTGGAGAAACAGGCCTTTTATAGGACTGGATATATTTGAGTCGGCCAGAGACAGCGTGCATTTCGCAGACCAGGAAGAGGGTCGGGTGGGGCCGAAAAATGGGCAGGCAGGGTGGATATAGGTAAG
>JAXIVJ010007462.1:0-60715 GCA_036785665.1 Chirona hameri | reverse complement strand
GCAACTTTGTGGGGCAAAATTTAGCTTCGTGATAATTGTTCTCGAGTCAAATCTAGCCATAAGCTAGGGATGCAAACAAGGATTCGTTTGTGGTGGTGAGTTGCGAGGTGTCCGATAGCGCATCTGCATAAATTGCTAGTCCCTAGCCCATCTGGAAGAGGTACGGTACCTACCTACACGCGGGCATTTAAAGTAGTTCACAAACCATAACATGATCTGTCGAACAAAGTGACCTCCAACAAACGAAAACTTCTCTTTTCCATAATGAAGGTCTAACTTTACATCTATCTACAGCAACTTAGCAGTAACGTCCCAGGCGAAACCGAGCCTACTGCTCTAACTACCGTTTTTACTGTTCTAACTACCACCGTCATTTATCCCGAAGTTTAGCTTCACGAAGTTAGGAACCGAGACGAAAAATATAAATTAGCCGTTTTCACGAAGTAGTATTGGCTGAAAAGTTTCTGAAAGATTCTGAAAGTTTTGAAAAACAACACAACTTTTACATGCAATATTTGGCTAGACATGTCCCTCATAATTTTGTAATATGTTGGTAGGAATAAAACATGCCAAAATTGCGGTTTGGTGGTAATAAGGTATTGAAAGAATCAGGGGTCAAAAATAACGCAAACTCGACAACGTCGTTGGTAGCAAATCAGCGTTACACCAAACGATGATTTGTAGCAAAACTGGTCAATGACAAGACACAAAAATTACACTATCATTGCTGCGGTATATGCTTGAATGAGTCACTTTTTGGTTTGTGTAGATCTTGTACACTTATGGGGCTGTTTTGTATCTTCACGGCTGGTTGATCTCTGTTTTCTGGAGATATTCTGAAATGTAATAGGTTGCTAGCGAGAAATGGGAAAATATCACCATCAGTGGGCAAATATCACAAGATTCTCGCAAAATCTAGAGACTTTAAACGTACTATTTAAGGAAATTACAGCTATCCGAGATAGAGAACATTGTAGCAAAAAAACGCCAACATGAATCGGCAGAGAGTGATACAGGTTGTATATTTTTGCATCACGCATAATACGAATAAAAAACATCAAATTGTACTTCAAAATATTCCAATATCTTCTAATAAAATGTTTTTACAGTTATTCTCAAGCCATATTAAACAAAATGGCCGCAACACAATGAAGCGTAGAGATTTCAAGAGTCTGCTTTTTATGGTACACCATCACTACAAGTTAGGGCGGCCGGGCGACGGCCATGTCGGGCGGCTTGCGCTAGGGTGCGACCCCGGCCGCTCCCTAGTATTATTCGTATTTGTCCGGAAGTAGGCAGCGTGACTGTGAAAACTGTGCTGACGTGGAGAAGGGAACGTGTGGGACACATTTGGCGCCTACCTCGGAAACTGTGAGTGCGGAATTAGCCTAAAATCGCTCAAGAAGCTTTGATTTTTCTGACAAACCTCGTCGCGCCAGTGACTGTCCTTGTCGTGCCTGTGATGTCATTTCTGAAGAAAGATCACCCTCAAGTCATTGATAAACTCCAAATTGAACGAAGTTTACGTGACCGTCGACTGATTTCCGACTTTCTGGACCGTTTTCAAGAAATCAGCAAAAGACTCAAAACTATATTTTTCAGGCGGGCGATGGGCGCATGAACACCGACATCAATCTGTCGACACCCGCCTTCCCCGTCAACCCCTCCCCAATGTCGCCCGCCACGGCCCGATACCGGGCCCGAATCACCCTCAGTCGAACCGGGTCGGTCGGCCGCCGCCGTTAACGACGACCTTGGGACGGCGGCGACGCAGGACAGCCGGCCGGCGGCGACTGAGGCGGAGAGGATGCAGCCGCAGGGGTGGAAGCATGGGCGGATCCAGAGGGGGGGGGGGCACGGGGACATGTCCCCCTAATCCTCTTGAAATCAACGCCAATTTGACACATTTCCTGAGATAATATAAAATCCAAGCAACTTTTATTAAGGAAAGTTTGTTTTAAATCAATTATCGATGCACAAACAAGCGAATTCCGATGAGTTTTCAGAATTGTGTGATACTTTTGGGGATCCCCCTCCCCAACTGACCCAAATTACCCATTCTGGATCAGGCACGTAGCCAAGGGGAGGGCGGCGGGGGCGGCCGCCGCCCCCCCCCCCCCCCCCCCCCCCCCACCCCCCGGAGGCCAGAAGGGCCCTTTTTGGCGCGCGAGGGCCCTTTTCGGCGCGCGCAGCGCGCCGAAAAGGTTTGACGAGACCGCGCGAAGCGCGGTATCATAGGCTCTTTACTACACGAAGCGTGGTCTTTAGAGAGTTTAGAGGACTTCAGAGGCCCTTTAGGGCCACCAGGGCCCTCTCTGAAAGACCAGAGGACCCCTTGGACGTTCAAAGGAGCCCTGTGCATGTCAGAGGGGCCCCTGGCCAGACCGAAAGGGCCCCTAAGCGGGTCAGAGGGCCCCCTGAGCACGTTGAATGGCCCCCTGAACACGTCGAATGGGCCCCTAGTTAACACAGAGGGGACCCTGGGCAGGTTGAGAGGCCCCTAAGCATGTCGACAGAGCGACAAAGCGGCCAGCGCAGTCCTTTGCCAGGTCATATGGGCCCCTGAGCAGGTTGGAGGGCCCCTGGGAAGTTAAGAGGGCCCCTGTGCAGGTCAGAGGGCCTTGACCAGACCGAAAGGGCCCCTAGGTGGGTCATAAGGGTCCCTGAACATGCCGAATGAGCCCCTAGCCAGCACGGAGGGGCCCCAGGGCAGGTCAAAGGGACCTCGGAGCATGTCGCAAGGCGACAAAGCAGCCAGCGCAGTCCCTTCCTAGGTCGGAAGGGCCCTTTAGAAGGTTAAAGGGCCCCTGGAGAGACCTTAAAGGGCCCCTGAAGATACAAGATAATACCAAGATGGTCCACCGTGCGGCGGCCAGAGCCGCGCGAGCGCGCGCCACCGCAAGCTGGCCCCAATGCTGGTACCGTGCTTATGGGATTGCGCGTTCCGCCATCGGTGTCCGGCCGTCACCAAGCCGCGGCGGCGGCGGCGGCCCGGTGCAGCACATGCCGAGCAACAGCGTGATGATGGCACTGGCAGCCACCGCCACTAGCATTGTGTCGTCTACAAGACACACAGTCTATCGCCAATAACCCGAGCAGTTGAGGTGCCCAAAAACTCCAAAGCGTAGTATGCGACATGTAGTTTGTCTTTGCGCAATAATAGATTGCGTGCTGCAGATAGTGGTGAGGTATGCTGTCTGAAAAAGATTGACATATCCGGTGATTTATCAAACTTGAATTTTACTTGTCGTGAGCGCATTGCTGGAGACGAGATGTTTGAGCTTGTATTTGTGTTGGCACGCATCATGTGCCTTTATTATGTAGCAATCGACTCGATGTTTCCACGTGTATGTATGCTTCGTAAAAGCTGCTGATGTATTTGTCACTCACGGTTCCAACGTCTGAATATCGGCGACTTATCACCGATATCGGTCATTCGTTTCGTTTCGTTTGGTTGATATTCATTTGCGTCATTTGTGTGGGTATGCGCATATGCGTATGTTTTATTAGGATAGAAGTGATTATTAGGATAGGTGGCAAATTAAATAGGTGACAGTTGAAATAGGCGATGATGCGGCATGTAAATACGTGATATGTAGTAGGCATGTTACTGTTAGCATATGCCAGTATAAGATAGTATGTTCTGATTATGTTCCTACTTCCTATGCTGATTATTTATTGTCCCTTTTCTTTACTGGCGTGCGTATCTTTGGCAAAACAAAATATGATGTCGATGACCTCTCGCCGACGCATGATGGAAATATACGGCAACGGCGAAATTATCTGGATTCTTTGCACCATTCCCAGACGGTAGAAACTTCTGCAGGAAAAACAGGACCTGTTTAACCGGGAAGGGACACGCTAACTGGTTGCATCAAAGAAAGGCCAACTAAAATATGTGCTTGGAGAGAAATGAGAATATTGCAAAAGGTGTAATCTAATTATGAAGACTGTTCGGAGACTGCGGGTGGAATAGGACTTTCGTCGCAGTAATACGGGCCCATTCAGATGTAAAACTTAAACAAAATTGTAGGTACATTGGCTGGACATTCCACTCCTGCTTTGATATGTATTGCAACGAAAGTATCAAAATAATTTCGTAAAAGGTAAAAGGGACTAAATATGAATAGAGACTACAGTCTCGAAAGCAAGGACGGTTTCATATAATCCGTGCGTGCATACTCATGAGCATGACTCATGAGTATGACATGACTCATGAGTATGACATGACCCATGAGTATGACGTCACTCATGAGTATGGCACAGGCACGTAGCCAAGGGGAGGGCGGCGGGGGCGCCCCCCCCCCCCCCCTAGAGGCCAGGAGGGCCCTTTTCGGCGCGCGCAGCGCGCCGAAAAGGGCCGACGAGACCGCGCGAAGCGCGGTATCATAGGGTCTTTACTACACGAAGCGTGGTCTTTAGAGAGTTTAGCGGACTTCAGAGGCCCTTTAGGGCCACCAGGGCCCTCTCTGAAAGACTCGAGGGCCCTTGGACGTTCAAAAGAGCCCTGTGCATGTCAGAGGGGCCCCTGGCAAGACCGAAGGGGCCCCTGAGCGGGTCAGAGGGCCCCCTGAGCGCGTCGAATGGGCCCCCTGAACACGTCGAATGGGCCCCTAGCCAGCACAGAGGGGTCCCTGGGCAGGTTGAGAGACCCCTGAGCATGTCGACAGGGTGACAAAGCGGCCAGCGCAGTCCTTTGCCAGGTCATAAGGGCCCCTGAGCAGGTTGGAGGGCCCCTGGAGAGACCAGAGGGCCCCTGGGAAGTTAAGAGGGCCCCTGTGCAGGTCAGAGGGGCCCTGACCAGACCAAAAGGGCCCCTAGGTGGGTCAGAAGGGCTCCTGAACATGCCGAATGAGCCCCTAGCCAACACGGAGGGGCCCCAGGGCACGTCGGAGGGCCCTCGGAGAATGTCGCAAGGCGACAAAGCAGCCAGCGCAGTCCCTTGCTTGGTCGGAAGGGCCCCTTATAAGGTTAAAGAGCCCCTGGAGAGACCAGTGGGCCCCTGGAAAGTTGAAAGGGCCCCTGCGCAGATCGGATGGGCCCCTGACCAGACCGAAAGGACCCCTGGGCGGGTATGAAGGGCCTCTGAACATGCTGAAGTGGCCCCTGGCCAGCACGAAGGGGCTCCAGGGCAGGTTGAGTTGAGTTGAGTTGATAATATTTATTAACATATAGCATATTAGTACGAGACAGTATCGCAGGTGGGAGGGCCCCTTGAGCATGTCGGCAGGGCGACAAAGCAGCCAGTGCAGGCCGACCAGAAGAGTCGCTGGGCCGATCGGAGGGGCTCCTGTGCAAGTCAGAGAGGCCCCTGGCTAGACCGAAAGGTTCCCTGGGCCGGTCGGAATGCCCCTTGAACATGCCGGATGAGTTCCTAGCAAGACTGGAGGAGCCCCTGGGCAGGTCGGAGGGGCCCCTGAGCAGGGGCGGCGGATTGAGGGGGCAGGGTACCCAAAATTCCCCCAGTCCAAAATCCTGGGTGGCAAAGGGTAGTTTTGCCCCCCCCCCCCCCCCAGATTTTAGCCTGCTCAATCTGGGGGCAACATGACCCTTCCCTCCCCAGGATTGTCATTTGAGGGGGATTGTGGGTACCCTGCGCCCCGCAATCCGCCGCCCCTGCCTCTGAGAATGTCGGCAGGGCGACAAAGCAGCCAGTGCAGTCCCTGGCCAGGTCGGAAGTACTTCTGAACAGACCGAATGGGCCCCCTGACACACAAGAGGGGCTTCTTGGAAGGTCAGAGGAGTCTCTGGTGAGACCGGAAGGGCCAAAGCACGTAGAGATCCCAGATGAAGATTAAATACAAAGAGGACTTACTCCACAATACAAATATTAAAAGCGGAGCTTTCCGGTATATTGTAACACCCTTCGCCAGGGTGCTACAATATACCCGAAATATCCGATTTTATTTTTTCCTGTAGAGTAAGCCCTCTTTGTATTATATATATTACCCATTCCAAATCATGTCTTTTCGCTTCGCGGATCCCAGATGAGTCCCTGAACAGGTCGGAAGGGCGTAGAAAAGGTCAGAGGGGCCCCTAGACGATATGAAGGACCTTGGGCCTTTCAACAGTAAGAATACAGTTGTACAGGGAATACAACTCAAAATTTTCGCGCCGCTCCGCGGCGCAATTTAACTACAAATTCAATTATATGCGGGTTAAGAGAAGAAAAAAAACGGTCAGTTTCTCGGCGCATTTATGTGTTATGTTGCTACTTTCCTATATTAGTGGGCAAAATTGTTCACTTTAGCACTTTTTCCCCGCACTTTTAAACGCACAATATAGCAATTTTAGAGGTCCGCACCATACGCAATGCGACGCATTGATGAGAATGCAACCCAGGGCAAAATACTCAAAATTTCGCGCCGCTCCACGGCGCAATTTGTTTAAGAGTTCCAGGTCTTGAGCTTAAAAAATATTCCAAGTTGGTATAGCTGAATCCAAATTCGTGTCGCTGGTTCCAAAGTTGATGTGGCAGTTTGCTAACTCCATCTCCTATACGTTGGTATGGCCCATGCCATACCTGCCATACTGCATTTTCCAGCCTTGTAACGTGCCTTTTCATGCGTTTTTTTTTGTTGGGGGGGGGGCCTTTCAACGCTTGGGAAGGGGCCCTTTCAACGCTCGGGAAGGGGCCCTTTCGAGGCGCCGCCCCCCCCCCCCCCCCCCCCTGGACGAAATCCTGGCTACGTGCCTGTTCTGGATCCGCCCGTCGGTGGAAGGAAGGTGAAATGGAGGTAGATAATGGAAGGCAATCAATATAGGCAATTTCATGGATATATTCGATACATCGTCTGGATGAATGTTGGATGGCAGAATATAGTCGTCTGTGCTATTGTAAATGTTGAACCTGTTTTGACATTAAATCAACAAGTGTCTTATACCATGAGGGTAAAATTAGCTTGGTGTCCAGGTGGGTAGATCGGCACTTGGGTATAGCAATAAGCCTGGCCTAGCTGCAAAAGAAGAACCGGTTAACACGCGCAGTGGAGAGGGGTATGCCACTAACACGCAGTGAAGATGGGGGGGGGGCATTTTAGTGCCAACCCCCCCCCCCCCCCCTAAGATCTCCGCAAGTATGAAGGCTAGAATGATGAAAAGTACCGGGTAGGTAGGTGCTATGATTATCTACATTTTTTTCTTTTTTAATTGACCTTTGGTCAATATCTTCAAGGTCAAACGAGGTCACGAAGGTCAAATCTGTCCAAATGTCACAATTTTTGGAATTTGACCTCTGGCGTCACAGGTCACCAGCAATGTGTCCAAAGTTGCTTCCGGGGATGAACATTGACATTGTCTACCGAATGGCGTTTGAATCATCCCGATCCGACTGTTGGTTCCGAAGATATCGATTTGCCGACCGCGATTCTTGCCGCCATCTTGGACTAAAAATCCATATAACTCAAAAAATTATCGACCGATTTGATTTGTATTGCGTCAAACGATCCGCCATTGAGAAATTGGGCTCCGTCAAATTCGGTTGGTAGCAAATTTTACCTTGTTTTGACCCCTGGAAAGAATCTTCCTGCAAGTTTCAGGAAGATTCAGGAAGTTTTAGGAAGATTATATAAATACTTATCTTGCTTATTACCACCAAACCGCAATTTTGTTAACATATTTTATTCTTACCAACATATTACAAAATTATGAGGGACATTTCTAGCCAACAATCGCATGTAAAAGTTGTGTAGTTTTTCAAAACTTTCAGAATCTTCAGAACTTTTCAGCGCAATAATCCTTCGTGAAAACGGCTATTACTTGAAATAGACAGACGAGCCTAAAATATATTGTAAATTGATCATATTTTGCATATAAACACTACTCCCGAAAGATATTTCAAGTTAAAGTTGATAAGCGTTCCACGCTTTTAACGACCGGTACTCTCAAGTACTTGGTAACTTATTTCGGTCACCACCAAAATCCGGGCTTCTTTCGTATTGCTTTTTGACGAAATGGTATGGGAAATATGTCTTGCACTCTGTCTATTGTGATTGTGTGCCATTCTATCCTTAACAATACAAGCATTGAATAAAAAGAAAAATACCTTTTTATGTAACCAAATTAGCAGTTAACTTATGCACACAACGACGGCCTAGTTAGTGGTTGCGACGCTCAATTTTTGAAAACATTTGTAGTAATGGTTCATTTGTTTTCAACATTAGTAGTTTTGTATAGTTTTGTCTCTTACTGTTTAAAATACAATGCTTTAGCTTATCAATAAAAATAACCACTTTTCCAAAACAATGAACAAACAATCGAAAAAGTGGCAATGAAATCGGAAGTTCATTTATGCACCCAACGGCGACCTATACATAGTGTCGGCAGTTTGTTTGCCCTCAAAAGAACAATGCCTTCAAAAGAAAGAAAAGAATATGTCGCGCTTTACATGGAGAAGGATCATACCGTTCGTCACCATATATAAGTACATATTTGTTTTATTTCCCAAAATTTTATTTTCGAAATAAAAAAGGTTGTTATTTCTATTTTTAATTGAGACGCAATCAATTTGATAACATACATGTTGCCTAACATAATGCAGAAAACTAAATCAAAAGGTCAATATTTCACTTTAAAGGGAAATAAGGACATTTTGATATTTTTAACAACAATTTATTTGGCTACCGTTATGGTATTAAAATGATGTGATCTAAATTTAGGAATTAAATAAAATTCTTCCCTAATTCAAAGTTGGAAGTTTGGAAAAAATAAAAAGCAAGTACATATACTTATTTCAGAGGTCATGATCGTTGTTTTCCCTCCACTATTGGAAACGTGACATATCAGTCGTTTTTGTATCAATCTGTTCAAAGTTGTTGAATTACCTCTAAACAAATCGCCGACACTAAATAGGTCGCCGTTGTGTGCATAAGTGAACTTCCGAAAGAATTGCCATTTTGTCATGTTGAAAATTAATGAACCAATTTTCACAAATTGAGGGTCGCAACCACTAACTAGGCCGTTGTTAGGTGAATAAGTTAATTGATAATTTGGTTACCTTTTTATTCAATGATTGTTGATTGTTAAGGATAGGGCACACAACCGTAATAGACAGATTGGAAGGCATATTTTCCATACCATGTCGTCGAAAAGCAATCCGAGAGAAGCCCGGATTTTGGTGGGGACCGAAATTCGTTACCAAGTACCGGTCATTAAAAGTGGGGAACGCTTATCAACTTGAACTTGAAATACATTTCGGTAGGAATGTTTATATGCAAAATGTGATCAATTTACAATATATTTTGGTCTCGTCTGTCGATTTCAAGTGATAACTCCATTTTTTGGGAAAGGGTCATTATTTTCCTTTAAAAAAATTGTCGATGTGAATACGGCCCCTACTCAGAAAGCCCTGGTCTGGCTTTCAAGATTGAGTTTTCTTAGGCTGAGTCCATGGCTCAGGTTTTCTGTTCACCATCGCCCATCGGAAATATATGATGCTGTGTTTTCAATGCTCAATTTAACAGGATACCTCGAATATATTTGTTACCATAATGATCGTGCTATTTATTTGCTGTGTTTAACGGTTCAAAATGTAAACCACTTTGCATTTGAGAATATGCTAGGGTTCGCGTCTTAGCTTAAAGGATATTTCACAAAAACGCTGCGTCATGAAAGTAAGAACACATAACTGCCGAAAACAAATGGAAACATTTGCATTACAGTTTACTTTAAATTGCCACATCACTTACATACATTTACCCAAATGCTGTCATGTCATTCGATGTCTTCCAAATACTTCTAATACTTAGCAACCACATGGCATAAATGATTAGCATTACTAGCATAGACCTACGCAGGAAAGTAGTTAATTTCGAATGTTACGTTCAGCCCAAGGGTCTAAAGTCCCCTGGTCTAATATCAACTATCAATGTAGTGCTCGACTGAGCTCGTGAAAGGAAACACACCATCCAACGCTTGTCACGGCACTAAGTACCTAGCGTGACAGCTCTGTGACTCTCAGATGCTCGTTACGTGACTTTACGTGACAGCTCTGTGACTCTCAGATGCTCGTTACGTGACTTTACGTGACAGCTCTGTGACTCTCAGATGCTCGTTACGTGACTTTACGTGACAGCTCTGTGACTCTCAGATGCTCGTTACGTGACTTCACGTGACAGCTCTGTGACTCTCAGACGCTCGTTACGTGACTTTACGTGACAGCTCTGTGACTCTCAGATGCTAGTTACGTGACTTTACGTGACAGCTCTGTGACTCTCAGATGCTCGTTACGTGACTTTACGTGACAGCTCTGTGACTCTCAGATGCTCGTTACGTGACTTTACGTGACAGCTCTGTGACTCTCAGACGCTCGTTACGTGACTTTACGTGACAGCTCTGTGACTCTCAGATGCTCGTTACGTGACTTTACGTGACAGCTCTGTGACTCTCAGATGCTCGTTACGTCACTTTACGTGACAGCTCTGTGACTCTCAGATGCTCGTTACGTGACTTTACGTGACAGCTCTGTGACTCTCAGATGCTCGTTACGTGACTTCACGTGACAGCTCTGTGACTCTCAGACGCTCGTTACGTGACTTTACGTGACAGCTCTGTGACTCTCAGATGCTCGTTACGTGACTTTACGTGACAGCTCTGTGACTCTCAGATGCTCGTTACGTGACTTTACGTGACAGCTCTGTGACTCTCAGATGCTCGTTACGTGACTTTACGTGACAGCTCTGTGACTCTCAGCTGCTCGTTACGTGACTTTACGTGACAGCTCTGTGACTCTCAGATGCTCGTTACGTGACTTTACGTGACAGCTCTGTGACTCTCAGCTGCTCGTTACGTGACTTTACGTGACAGCTCTGTGACTCTCAGCTGCTCGTTACGTGACTTTACGTGACAGCTCTGTGACTCTCAGATGCTCGTTACGTGACTTTACGTGACAGCTCTGTGACTCTCAGATGCTCGTTCCGCCGGCCGACCGTCTGTTGCACAGGGGCCGAACTAACCCCAGACCGAACTAACCTGAACGCTGAGAGCTGCAGTGCCGTCTACCCGGACCGAACTAACCTGAACGCTGAGAGCTTCAGTGTCGTCTGCCCCGGACCGAACTAACCTGAACGCTGAGAGCTGCAGTGTCGTCTGCCCCGGACCGAACTAACCTGAACGCTGAGAGCTGCAGTGCCGTCTGCCCCGGACCGAACTAACCTGAACGCTGAGAGCTGCAGTGCCGTCTGCCCCGGACCGAACTAACCTGAACGCTGAGAGCTGCAGTGTCGTCTGCCCCGGACCGAACTAACCTGAACGCTGAGAGCTGCAGTGCCGTCTGCCCCGGACCGAACTAACCTGAACGCTGAGAGCTGCAGTACCGTCTGCCCCGGACCGAACTAACCTGAACGCTGAGACCTGCAGTGTCGTCTGCCCCGGACCGAACTAACCTGAACGCTGAGAGCTGCAGTGCCGTCTGCCCCGGACCGAACTAACCTGAACGCTGAGAGCTGCAGTGCCGTCTGCCCCGGACCGAACTAACATGAACGCTGAGAGCTGCAGTGCCGTCTGCCCCGGACCGAACTAACCTGAACGCTGAGAGCTGCAGTGTCGTCTGCCCCGGACAGAACTAACCTGAACGCTGAGAGCTGCAGTACCGTCTGCCCCGGACCGAACTAACCTGAACGCTGAGAGCTGCAGTGTCGTCTGCCCCGGACCGAACTAACCTGAACGCTGAGAGCTGCAGTACCGTCTGTAGTCTGTACTGCTTCCCGTGTCACCTCAGCTGACACACATCGCCTGACAAGACCTAGCCTGACATAAATGACCTGACACATCTGACCTGACATACTTGGCCTGGCACAAATGACCTGACAAGCATCACCTGACACACACACCACGACAGGTTATCCGATATATCTGCCCAAACATGCCTGACCGACACAAGTGTCTTGAAACAAATGTCCTAACACAGGCTACCTGACACACCTGATATGACCTGACACACCTCGCCCGACAACACCTGACCTGGCCCACGGTGTACGGTACCTGCCGTACCTCCTGACCTGGCATACGGTACCTGCTGTACCTCCTGACCTGGCACACGGTGTTCGGTACCTGCTGTACCTCCTGACCTGGCACACGTTGTTCGGTACCTGCAGTACCTCCTGACCTGGCACACGTTGTTCGGTACCTGCCGTACCTCCTGACCTGGCATACGGTACCTGCTGTACCTCCTGACCTGGCACACGGTGTTCGGTACCTGCTGTACCTCCTGACCTGGCATACGGTGTACGGTACCTGCCGTACCTCCTGACCTGGCATACGGTACCTGCTGTACCTCCTGACCTGGCACACGGTGTTCGGTACCTGCTGTACCTCCTGACCTGGCATACGGTGTACGGTACCTGCCGTAACTCCTGACCTGGCACACGGTGTTCGGTACCTGCTGTACCTCCTGACCTGGCATACGGTACCTGCTGTACCTCCTGACCTGGCACACGGTGTTCGGTACCTGCCGTACCTCCTGACCTAGCACACGGTGTTCGGTACCTGCCGTACCTCCTGACCTGGCACACGGTGTACAGTACCTGCCGTACCTCCTGACCTGGCACACGTTGTTCGGTACCTGATGTACCTCCTGACCTGGCACACGTTGTTCGGTACCTGCTGTACCTCCTGACCTGGCACACGGTACCTGCCGTACCTCCTGACCTGGCACACGTTGTTCGGTACCTGATGTACCTCCTGACCTGGCACACGGTGTTCGGTACCTGCTGTACCTCCTGACCTGGCACACGGTGTTCGGTACCTGCCGTACCTCCTGACCTGGCATACGGTGTACGGTACCTGCCGTACCTCCTGACCTGGCACACGGTGTTGGGTACCTGCCGTACCTCCTGACCTGACACACGGTGTACGGTACCTGCTGTACCTCCTGACCTGGCATACGGTGTTCGGTACCTGCTGTACCTCCTGACCTGGCACACGGTGTTCGGTACCTGCTGTACCTCCTGACCTGACACACGGTGTTCGGTACCTGCTGTACCTCCTGACCTGGCACACGGTGTTCGGTACCTGCCGTACCTCCTGACCTGACACACGGTGTTCGGTACCTGCCGTACCTCCTGACCTGACACACGGTGTTCGGTACCTGCCGTACCTCCTGACCTGGCATTCGGCACCTGCCGTACCTCCTGACCTGGCCCACGGTGTTCGGTACCTGCTGTACCTCCTGACCTGGCACACGGTGTTCGGTACCTGCTGTACCTCCTGACCTGGCACACGGTGTTCGGTACCTGCCGTACCTCCTGACCTGGCACACGGTGTTCGGTACCTGCCGTACCTCCTGACCTGACCCACGGTGTTCGGTACCTGCCGTACCTCCTGACCTGGCACACGGTACCTGCCTTAACTCCTGACCTGGCACACGGTGTTCGGTACCTGCCGTACCTCCTGACCTGACCCACGGTGTTCGGTACCTGCCGTACCTCCTGACCTGGCACACGGTACCTGCCTTAACTCCTGACCTGGCACACGGTGTTCGGTACCTGCCGTACCTCCTGACCTGGCACACGGTGTTCGGTACCTGCCGTACCTCCTGACCTGACCCACGGTGTTCGGTACCTGCCGTACCTCCTGACCTGGCATACGGTACCTGCCGTACCTCCTGACCTGGCACACGGTGTTCGGTACCTGCTGTACCTCCTGACCTGGCATACGGTACCTGCCGTACCTCCTGACCTGGCACACGGTGTTCGGTACCTGCTGTACCTCCTGACCTGGCATACGGTGTTCGGTACCTGCTGTACCTCCTGACCTGGCATACGGTACCTGCTGTACCTCCTGACCTGGCACACGGTGTACGGTACCTGCTGTACCTCCTGACCTGGCATACGGTACCTGCCGTACCTCCTGACCTGGCATTCGGCACCTGCCGTACCTCCTGACCTGGTACACGGTGTTCGGTACCTGCTGTACCTCCTGACCTGGCACACGGTGTTCGGTACCTGCCGTACCTCATGACCTGACCCACGGTGTTCGGTACCTGCCGTACCTCCTGACCTGGCACACGGTACCTGCCTTAACTCCTGACCTGGCACACGGTGTTCGGTACCTGCCGTACCTCCTGACCTGGCATACGGTACCTGCTGTACCTCCTGACCTGGCACACGGTGTACGGTACCTGCTGTACCTCCTGACCTGGCATACGGTACCTGCCGTACCTCCTGACCTGGCACACGGTGTACGGTACCTGCTGTACCTCCTGACCTGGCATACGGTGTTCGGTACCTGCCGTACCTCCTGACCTGGCACACGGTGTTCGGTACCTGCTGTACCTCCTGACCTGGCACACGTTGTTCGGTACCTGCTGTACCTCCTGACCTGGCACACGGTGTTCGGCACCTGCCGTACCTCCTGACCTGGCATACGGTACCTGCTGTACCTCCTGACCTGACACACGGTGTTCGGTACCTGCCGTACCTCCTGACCTGGCACACGGTGTACTGTGTGCGTTGCACGGCACGCAGTGCGCTGTTGGTCGATGCTCGGGCGCTGCGAGTGGCCACGGTCACGGCACGGTCACGGCACGGCTCGGCACCGGCCCGGCTGGATTTGTGGGGCCCGGCCAGCTGACACAAACATGCTCGGACGGACGCACACAGGCGGACCTGCCACGGTCGATCGCTGCCGCCGACACACACATATCGGCCATTCTGACGTGTAATTCGGACAATGCCTACTCGATGGACGCGATACATAGGGTTTTGTGTTGGGTAACTTGATCACGCCTGCGTAGAAAAGGGCCAATACAGGAGGAAGTTGTGCACATGTGCTAGGGATAAATCAGGTATGATTGGCAGCGGTATGTCATTTGGCATGAATGCCTATACGTTGAAGGATAAATTTTGCTCAGAGTTATACAAATTACGCAACTTAGACAGCATATTGACGAAGCAAAAACGCTAAACAATTCAGCGAGAGGCAACTATATGGTTAAATACGTTCACGCTTCAGACTGAACTCATGCTAGCTTGTTTATGTTGTGTGACTGACTTGAGAAAGGCTAACACAACAGGCACGTGATGATATAATAACTATTTTTGGCACGAAGAATGACACCAACATATTTTTTTTTTAAAAGCTACATTTAGGAAAAAATGTTTTCAAAATTACTCTTTCCAAATGTTTTGTTTTTACTGGAACATATGATACAGAACCATGCAAATCACTGCCATCACTGCCATATACCAACCTACTAACAAAATTTCAAAATTATATCATCATTTTTAATTGATTACTTTCTCCTCGGTATGAGAAGCTTGTAACGTCAGTCTTTAATGTGTGTTTTTTTTAATCATCTCTAAGGACCGTGTACAACAATATTACCGTTGTTTTCCTTTTCTGGGAGGTGCAAAAAGAGGAGCAGACAGCGCTATTGCAACTTCTATGTACGCAAGATTCCCAAAGCAAACAGAAGCCAACGTTCCCCACCTTTGTCTACAGGTTATAATTATTGACCATCGTTATGCGCGCTGCTAAATAATAATAATAAAAAACATAATGCCTTCATCGCCATTGACTGTCTCATGTATGGTGTTACATTTGTTAGCCATAGTTATTGGCTGTAATTATTGGATGCCATAGTTATTGGATGCAATAGACGGGTTTCGTGCCGCCCGCGAGGTGGAGGATAAGACTGACCGGGATCAGGCAAGGGAGCAGTTGAGACCGAGTTGCGCCAAAAAGGGAAGTAACAGAAAAGGTGAGCACACACAGACACGTACCGGGTACGGAACATTCGGCGCGGCGCTAATGTATCTTGAGGATCAAGTATGTCATATTTATTTTGCAAAGTTGCATCGCCTAACATAATTATAATTTCTGCTATTCTCCTCCTGTCCTGCGCCATAGATCGTGTTGACCTCTTCCTTCCGCATGTAGTTCGTTTTCGCCCCTTGTTCACATATGTACCCCTTGCATTACGAATCTTTCGTCAACATGCAACGTCGGGTGACGCAATACTCAGTCAGTATTTACTTATCACTCAATAGAGTCTCTCTTCTTTGTTTTATCTGCATTGACATTGGTGAATCCCCCGCAGTTCGCTAATGTCAACACTCTTCTAACGTGTCCTCACCTCATCGTTCACGAGAACAGCAATGCTAAGGTGCTACTGCCACGTTAAACATGTCCCATAATGCGAAGATTCTCAAACATCTAAGGAGTATTTAAGGATAATAATAGCCGTTTTCACGAAGGATTATTGCGCTGAAAAGAAAAGAAAAGTTGCTGAGAAATGTTGGTATAGAAGTCTTAGTATATTATACATTCCAAGAAATAAATTACCGATTTAGGCGATATTATCACTATTCAATAGTTATGGAAACAAGTATTGAGCTCATAACAAGTTTATTATACAAAATTTACCGTTTTTTAAAGAAGATATGCGTCTAGAGTCCTTTCGTTCAGTTTAGCATACCGTCATACCAGTTACTAAATCTGGCAGCGTCATAGATCACAGATCTGTCTGCGCATGCATAGTGATGGGCCAGCATCGATTCGCCGCCGCTTCCGACCCGCGGGCCGCACGCACATGGACAAAGCCAAGCCGCACAGACCGGCCGCCGGATTGGGCCGGATTGGGCGAGTCCCTTGCGGCTAATAGTGTTACACGGCACATAATTTTCTGAGCCGTTCTGAAGTTTTGACATGTTTCAGTCGGTGGAGATCACAACTGACCTATCAATGCTTATCTTGCTAATTACCACCAAACAGCAATTTTTCAACATATTATATTCTTACCAACATATTACCAAATTCTGAGAGACATTTCAAGCCAAAACTCGCATGGAAAAGTTGTGTAGTTAAGGAATGGATCCTCGAACTAAGAATTCTATACCAAAACTTCTCAGAAACTTTTCTTTTCTTTTCAGCGCAATAATCCTTCATGAAAACGGCTATTATGGATGAAATACAAAGCTGCATATGCTAAACATAACTCATGCATTCAAACGCCTCGATTTTGGCCTTGACCTGACCCTAACTTTAAACGTGACCTTCAGCTAGACAAATCATAACTGTGTTACGATATATCTCTTAAGTGCCTTTTGTTGCCACTTGGCAGTTTCGCGATACAATCTTGCTTCGGAAAATGGCTGGCATCAAAGATCAAAGAAAAGTTGAGAGGTAGCTAATAGCTTCTCGAGAACGCACGAGATGAAGACGGATTAGAAGAAAGAAGTTGTTCAAACTTGAAGGATTTCCAGAACTGTGCCCAAGACCAAACTATCCATTCTTCTTGCACTTCTCGATATATCATTATGCAACTGAAAGACCATGTTCCATACATGGGCGTAACCACCACTGGGGACGGGGGGACGCGTCCCGAATGAGCGAATGAGCATATAATTATGCTAAATGGGTGCAAATTTGAAATCAGCGTCACAAAATGTCCTAAAAACTGCCAAATTCCAAAAAGGCATGTCAGATCATGTCTGGTCATTTGAGGTCAGTGACCTCGGTTGACCTGTGGAAGTGCATGACCCCAGTGGAACATACAATTATGTAAAATGGATCTCATATTTGAAATCAGCGTCACAAAATGTCCTAGAAACTGCCAGAAGCTAAAAAAAAAGTAGTATCAGGTCATCGGGGGTCAGTGACCTCAGTTGATCTCTGAAAATGTAAATCGAGGTCACAATCTCAAGGAAAACCATCTGTCACCTGGAAACACCTGTGCATATGTTCCTGAACAACCAACACTATGAAACTGCACAAGTTACAAAGATCAATACTACGGACGCCAGTTGCGCCTGACATGACCTTGAGAAACAGGTCAAAGGTCAGGGGTCATGTTACCTACAACTTATTAAATTTCAGAATATGTGTCAAATTGTTCACCAGTAGGGTACTCAAATTGTTATCGCCATCGGTTGATATCTACTCGAGTTATTCCCGAAAACCCGAGGGGAGGGGGTCCCCCCCCCCCCTTCTGCACTGGCGAGGGATAAGCCAATGGGGAAATATTCAAATGCTTCCTTTTTCAGAGGATACGCACGATATCAGCCCAATTCGTTCTGGAGCATGCTATCATAGGCCATTTTGAAGACCCAGGTGCAATTTTCGTTCAGTGACCCCTACAGGGTCAGCCGAGGTCATCCGAGGTTACGAACACTTTTTTTGTCAATAACTCTCGACAAAACAAAGATAGAGAAGTGAAACTGGCACCGATGTGTTTGTCTCGTCGAAGCATGTTTCCCGATGTGCCACATGACCTAATTGGGTCGCCACTTGACCTTGACCTGAGGTCAAATTTATAAGTTAGCCTAACCTGGTTGGTCATCATGCATATGATTCGAAGCGCCTTGACGAGACAAACACGATGACGTCTTTATCAATTAATAGATTAATAAAATATATAATAAATAAATATAATACATTAACTCTTTATCATTTTCAGCTAAAAAGTTTTTTGTGGAAACTCTTTTGCTCAAAAACAGCCTTTTTGATTTGATGAGCTCTGGAGTCTAAACTATTGACTTGAGCTCAAATCTGAGGACACCATGGCGATTTAATTTTTGCCAGAGCTTTCCATTGTTTCCTGTGATAAATACATAAATACACATACCTCAATATTGACCTGATAAACACAATGTCTGAAATCGATTCAAAATGCGTTTTTACAAGCTTTCGAACGATGTTTTCGGGTTTGGTCTATGTACCATAAAATCCAAGTTCGAGGGGGGCGTCGAAACGTCACCCCCCCCCCCCCCCCCCCCCCCCCCCTCCGGCACGGCGAAGGTGGCGCCGAGCACCGGCACGGCGCGGGTTAAGGAATGTTTCACCTTTCTGAATGTTGTCAAATTCACGCTGGTTGTAGTCGAAAATATGAAAATAATGATAAAATATGCTGCTGAAAATGATGGTTATTTTTTCTCTCTCTGGAAAAGTCACTTAACCCGCCACTGACTGGGGGGGGGGGCGTTTAACGCCCCCCTGAAGAATTTTCGTAATAGCTCAACAACAACAAAAAATCGCTATCAACGCGAAACTTCGGGTACCTTCTTCTACATCGATTTGACGTCATCTGTGAAAAAATATAGGAATTTCGTCGAACAAAAAATCGAGTTATATCGAAATTAGTGACGTCACTACACACGAGTTTGACACAAAAATCAGCTAAACTTTGCCAGGCCGTAGACATGCCATATTTAAAGAAAATGCAATAGAAAAACGCCAAAAGATGACAAATTGCAAAGGCTGCCAACTGGCTGTCTCGGAATTGTTAAATTGTGGTTTTTGACTCCCAAAAATTCAAAAAAGCTTGTTTTAGGGGAAAATGACCACAAAATCAAATTGTTTTCAAAGATATTCAAAAAGCCGGAATCTATGTCAGAGAACCACATATGGAAAACTACCATATCAAATTTTAGAATAATATCACCATTTTTGACTGACTTATGACATCTAAAGTGTGGGTAACTCATGACGTCATTTTTTTGTAACGTGTTTTGGCCTTTGTTGACCAGATACAGCCAAATAAATGACACCACTGTATTTCTGATACAAGAGTGATCTATAAACATGTCTTGATTAATTAGATTTATCAATTTAACATTTTGACCTTCAGTGACATGACCTTGACTTCAACTTGAGATTAACTTCACGTACATGAAGTCAGGTGGTAAAATGACTATCACTATCGAATTATACGTGGAAAATAACTCATAAAACATGTGTTGCATGACTTTCGTGCATATTTTTAGTATAGTGACCTTTTGTGACCTGACCCTGACCTTGACCTTGGCCAACAATCTCACTTTAGCTAATGGGGGATGTGTATCATACTTTTCGCAGCACTTTGGGTGATCATGGTCGTAATTGAAGGCTTTGGATGGAAAGTATGGCCCATAAACTCAAATACGTCGTTTTTTACATTTTACCTGACCGTGACCTGACATTTGACATCACTTTGACATTTTGAGTATGCTTAGATTCATCTCATTGAGTGCTTTCGATTTCCGCCTTGCGCGTTTCGCTGCGATCATTGGTTCGAAAGATAAACAAGGGGGGGGACGTTTACCCCCCCCCCCAGCCCCAGTCAATGATGTTCTGCTGAGACCCCAGTGAATGCCGGGTTAACTTGATACAAATTAAGTTTTTATTTGGGCTGATGACGTCTTTATTGAGCTATACCGCCGCTGATTGGCTGACAAAGTGGCTGTCAGACAATCAGCGGCTGCACCAGCCTGGGTGCATATTGCAAATGGTAAATTATATTGCTTAAAAACGGTTAAGTTTGGGGAAATGACCTGAGTAATTTAGACATTGCAATAACGGCCAAAGATAATGACTATCTCAGTTAAAAACCGATACAAAGGTGAAACATTCCCTTTAACAAAATGAACGGTTTCAACAAAAAACCTGACCCAAAAAACTTAACCTGACCTTTATTAACCCCTTGTTCCTGTAAGAGACGTCTCTAAAAGAACATAACAATCTGGTTATGCCGACTTGTGCTGCGTTACATTTTCCCGTGGCGCATGGGTGTCGCCAAGGAGGGGGGGGGGGGGGCAAACGGGCCAATTTGCCCCCGGACTGATTACCTCTTGACATCGATCATATAAATATTTGAGGTTCGGAAAAATGGGGCAGGTTGATAAAATCGGAGGGTCGCCTCGACACCAAAACTGCATTTTTTCTCTTACAAAATGTGATTTATTTATTCCTATTAAAGTCGTTCCTTGGGACGCAAACGTCTGCCAGAAAGATTCCCCCTCGAACTTAAAATGTCTGGTGATGCTAATGGTCCAGGGCCGGTCCTTCTATATATTACAGCTGAGATGTAAAAATACAAAAATACCTGCAACATATTTCCCACAAGGCAAACAAACTAGGCAGTAACGGCATTTTAGTATGCCTTCATCATTAAAAAGAGACAAATACGGCGCAGTCATGCCAAAATATGGCGCATTTATCTTGTATTGCTTTCAATATGTGTGTTTTTTTTCGCATTACTTGGTTTGATTGGTGCTGAAAAATGATATTTTCTTTTAAAATGACCTTTACTGATGTAGCCCTCCACTTTTCAACACCATGATCTTGTGAAAATAATGTGTGTCAGGTTCAAAAGTTGAATGTTGTGATAATCCTGATTTGTAGCCAATTTTGTTAAGGTCTATGATAATTTCTTTTTCTCTTTTTCTGCTGAGGATGATCGGTATGCTTTCAGACACCAAACATTTATAATATTGGTCAAATTTTACATTAAGTGTCAATTTCACCAACATATTTATATCTTGAATATTTTTCAACACTGTTTTGAGAGACATGATAATAATCCGAATTGCTAACCTAACTCTCATATTGCCAAAAAAGATGTTTTAGTAAATTAAACACAAGATCGGAAGCTTTCGGCTTGCGCCTTCATCAGCCATGGCTGATGAAGGCGCAAGCCGAAAGCTTCCGATCTTGTGTTTAATTTACTAAAACAACATATTTATACTCAAATTTTAACACATTTGACCAATGTAAAGGTGGATTGTAATGTGACCTGTCCTTTATCCAGAACTACACCCAATGTGAAAACTGAAATATGCTATACCCATTCTTGCTTTGCTCATGTTTTGTTTTATGTAGCACCTAGATTGTCATTTTGTGTGTCTGAAATTGAAAAAGGATACCTGTGTCATGTGTGTCAATAAGTAGTGTCGTTCTTTAGTGTGTATGACCATTGACCTGTATCCCGTCAGTTGTGTTGGTACTGTGCCTGTTTCCTTGAATATTGTTGTTGCATCTATAACATTGATTTTTTAAAGTTGGGAGGGGCTGAATGACAAGTTGGGGGGGAGCTGAGCCACAAGTTGAGGGTCTGAAGCCCCCTCAACTGAATATGATCCTACGCCCCTGTATATTTGTAGTGTCTCATTCCTCCCCCAGCCAAAATGACCAAAATAATTAACCCTATTTGACAGTCCAAGCAAGTCATATTATTGGGGATGCAGATGAAAGACTGGGGATGCAGATCAGAACATTGGGAATGCACCTGCATCCCCCAAGTATATAAAGTTCCGCATGTGGGTCGACTGAATTCTCTACTGCCGTCGTCTAATCAACCAGACAGCCAACATTACAACGGTAAATGACTCATTATTAGGCTGTTATTGAAGAAGAAAAAACAATCCTCCCAGTTATCAGCTTATGACAACACGTCAGCTCCAGGCAATGCATAAGAAAAACATCCTCTAATTGTGGATACCTAGTGTAAGCGATGACCGCTCATAGGTTTATACCAGGTGAGGCTTCGGTCACACAAAAATAGGATGATAGCATTTCCGATATGATGACACCCATAGTTTGAATTTAAATTGTTGGCGTGCCACGCTGGCTATCCTACCTGTTCGCTGTCAGCAGCTGACAGAGCACGGACACTTTATCTATAATCTGATGTGTAAGCGTCCATAAATGTGGTCAGACTGAATATGCCCCTGGGGCTTATGTCAGTAACCGAAGGTTGGTAATCAAACGGTGTGTATTGCACCAAATGCATCAATTACAAAGCAAAGGCCAATGTTTAAAATCCGGTGTATCGCACGCCAGCCAGAGAATAGAACAACTCACCGGCGCTGCTCCGGAGATTGGTCCTGGACTCAGGCGCCGCTGTCTGCGCGCAGTGTCGAGATCGGCTGTGTAGCCGGGGATGGTATCGGGTCGGAGGGGGCCGGAACACCGGGGATGGTGTCGGGTCAGAGGGGGCCGGAACACACGAGCCGCCTCTCCGCCGCCGACCGCCGCCGTCCGCCGCCACTCCACAGCGGCTAGTGGCCGGCAGGCAGCATGCGAGCCGGCCCGACCCAGCCCCGTCCAGGCCCGGCCCGACCCCGGCCCGTCCCGGCCAGGCCGCCAGACTTGATGAACTGCTTCCTGATTACAGCTGCTTGCGGCACGGTCCAGCCGTTCAGTTGTTCAGCTGTTCAGATGTCGGGCGGGCTGTTTCCTTCGTCGTTTCACATCATTGCATTAACCCTGAGAGCATCTGCCTGCACTTGTAGAGCGACTAAAGCGGTTAGACGTTTTCAGAAACTCCGGTTTGGGGTACACATGACCTCATGTGACATACGTGGGCGCAGCTCAATCACGTGTGCAACAAGCAAAGTGGTCCAGAAGTTAGGCAACGTTTCGAGCATAGCAGCTCTTTGAAATGATGTGAAATTACACTAACATTTGATATAACATTTCCCGTTTAAATTCAATCATGTCGCATGATTGCATGTTGCATGCTGCAAAGTAATCATGTGGGTATTTTCATCTGGATATTTTTGTCTGGCATACGGCAACTTCAACGTCAGTGTGGCTATTACAGTGTTATCGCATTGAGTGACGTAATATAAATATTAACGTAAAAATGAGACTACGACGTAGCACAGTGAGAGACACAATTAGTACAGAATAGTGTTAACAGATCAGACCGAAATGACAAATATAATCCAAGAGTAAGTATAATCGCCGAGGAGTTGAAAAGGACGAGGACCATACAATGAGTTTGGGAGCAAAACTTAAATACGATAGCTTAGAGCACGGCACATGACCCAAAGTGGAAGCCACCAAATCCCAACCGCAGTATCCATTACGGTCCATTACGGTCCATCATGGTCCATTACGGTCCAGTATCCATTACGGTCCATTACGGTCCAGATGGCACGAACATTATGAAGCATTGCAGTGTTAAATTTGCGTCACCAGTGACACAAAATGGCTGCCACGTCCCATTACCGTCCCATTACCGTCTCATTACCGTCCCATTACCGTTCCTGTTCCGTTCCTGTCCCGTTCCTGTCCCGTTCCTGTCCCGTTCCTGTCCCGTTCCTGTCCCGTTCCTGTCCCGTTCTTGTCCCGTTCCTGTCCCGTTCCTGTCCCGTTCCAGTCCCGTTCCTGTCCCGTTCCGTTCCGTTCCCGTTCTATTACCGCCCCGTTCCCGTCCTGATATCGTATCTCATTCTCCTTTTCTCCGTCAAGTCTACTACAAGCCGCCAAACTCTCAGTTTACTTCGGTTCTTTTTCCATTCTTTTTCCAGCCTAAGTTTTGCTGTGTTTTTAGCTACCATCCTACCGTGTGCTCACTTCTTTTCTCCAACTCCTTCTGAGAGCTTTGTATCTGTTTCTCCTGTGGGAATGGTCTGTCTCTCCTGTGGGAATGGTCCACATCTGGACAGTCTTTCATCACGCAAGGCAAGTCACAAGTTTGGTAGCAGCAAACACGTTGTAAGGTAAGTTGAATCTGTAAAGTTATGCTTCAAACTTTGAGTGCGCTAGCTTTTAATGTATGTTGTAGAACGAACCATTCGACATTGGTGCTTTATCACGTGACCTACCGACCGACTGTGACCGACTGTGACCAACTGTGACCGACTGTGACCGACTGTGACCGACTGTGACCGACTGTGACCGACTGTGACCGACTGTGTCACGTGGTCAATCTCTGAGCGTGATTCGGCGAGACACTCAAAACCAGTAAGAAACAACATGCGTTAACCCTATTTGTAACAGGCTCCTGGCTAACCCTATTTGTAACAGGGGGGGGCGGATTCCGCCCCCCCCCCCCCCCCGGAGATCTCGAGATCTACCCGTCTGATTTTCAAAAATGAAACGGGGTTTGGTTCCCCTTAACACGATCTACATTTATAAATAATACAAAAATATATAAATTTGGGATAGGGGGCAACAGGGGGGCAAAAACTACAAATTTTAGTGGTATTTTTGATCCAACATAGCTTTCATGTTTATCGACCGATTTTAACACAACTAATAGGAATCGATAGAGTTTGAATTGTAAATTGATATATGACGGTGACGTTTGAAAATTCAAATATCATAGGCGTGTGCATGTCACTCAATATGGGGGTGAAGTAAATGCGTAATAAAACCATTTTTTATGTGTTTTTTTGATAATTGAAATGGTATGTGATTGAGACATTAGAAAAACAGTTATTAATCATATTTTTGCCATAGGCGGTACCAGGTTAGTGAAAAAGGGGTAAAATTGGGAAAAAGTATTAACCGCAGACAAATTGCTGCCCAGCACTATAAATATGTTACTGATCGTAGATAGTTCCTTTTTGCATGTTTTAATTCATCATAGGCGTATCAAGGATCCAAACTGGGGCGGCGCAAGACCTTTTGATAAGTAAAGTATCCGCTATTATGATACTAACTAGTCAACAGTGACTATTTCACTTACAACTTCAATTAGCATTGCTTAACCCCCTTTTTACCCTACCTGGACTCGCCTATTATCTTATAATCGTTCTTAGAGTAGCCTGTGGTGCGTTTTTCATCCGAAAACTGCAGTATGTTATGTCATTGTACGCCCATGCCTCTTAGTTTCCTTGCAATAATATGACCCCCTTTCTCCCATTCCTGAGCGCGCCTCTGCAAAAAAAAGACTTTATTCCCTTTTCTGGTCTCATATGTGCATATATTATTATAAGCTAAACGTATATTGCGCCGTTATCGCTGGCATATCGTCATCACCATGCCAGTCACCCCCTTTTCATGTTGCTGAACACGCCCCTGAAACTCTATATGTAATAAATTATGCAAATAATGGAAGCAAAAGCTATCTTTTACATCTTGATAGCTATAAATGCCCCTTATATTGCTCTATTGGCTTCCCGCCAAGCATTGAATACTTCCTGGAACCCCCCCCCCCCTTTTTCAAGCCCCTGAAACCGCCTCTGCCATGCAATTTTGTATGATATTTCATTAACATCAACTAATTTGCACTTGTTGCAATCACCGTAAGCCGATGTAACTCCTTCATACTTGATGTAGTTAGGAAGAAACCGTGAAGATCGCATTTCCGTATTATCGCCAAATGTCGCCTCCGAACCCACCCAAAACTGTGCCCTGGAACCGCCTCTGTTCAAGTTAAGAACTCAAAATTTTGACTCCAAATGTGGAGTACAATTCTATGAAAAGTCCCAAAATTTTATGGGCCTGCTCCCAGCCGTTCTGGAGATATCTGCGAAAAACATGAGGGGGCGGAATCCGCCCCCCGTTACAAATAGGGTTAACCCGCGAGTCACTGGTTTTTTTGTTTAGCCCCCCCTTAAGAATATTAAGAATATCTCAATAACTAATGCATATATCGACGCCAAACTTTCAGTACCTTTCCGGGTATCATTTTTACACCTTTTGAGAGAAAAAATGAAAAAGCTCGTCAGAAATTTTTCGAGATATAGTGAATTTAGTGACGTCACCAAACACGATTTTGACACCAAAATCGGCTAAACTTTGCCAGGCCGTAAAAATGCCGCATTTGAAAGAAAATGCAATCGAAAAGTGCTTAAAGGTAGAAAATTGCAAGGGCTACAAACCAGCTATCTCGAAATTTCTAAAAACTTGCTTTTTGCCCCCAAAAATGTCAACAACAAAAAAACTTTTGTTTGGAAAAATGCTCACAAAATCAAATTTTTCAAAGATATTGAAAAAAACGGAATATATGTCAGATAACGACATATGGGCAACTGCCATACCAAATTTCACAATTATATCATCTTTTTGACTGTCATGGCATATAAAGTATGGGTAAATCATGACGTCATATTTTGAAATTGCGTTTTTTTGGCTTTTATGAACCGGATACAGACAAATAAATGCCAGCACTGTTTTTTATATATAAAACTGATATAGAAACATCTTTTTTCTTTTCGATTTATCAATTTCAAATTTTGACCTTCAGTGACCTAAACTTGACCTGAACTTGACACTAACTTCACGTAAATGAAGTGAGGTGGTACAATGACTACCACTATCAAATTATACGCGTACAAGCACCCATAAAACATGTGCTGCATGACTTTCGTAGATATTTTGTGTGTAGTGACCTTTTGTGACCTGACCTTGACGTTGATCTTTTCCAACAATCTCACTTTAGCTCATGTGGGATATGTATCATACCTTTGACAGCACTTTGAGTGAGTATAGGCGCAATCGAAGGCCATGGCAAGTTGGCAAGTATTGTCAAGTATGGCAAGTATTGTCCATAAACTCAAATACCTCGATTTTGACGTTTGACTTGACCGTGACCTGACATATGACCTTCATTGGATCTTTGTAAGTTGGCTTTAGGTTTATCTCATTGAGCGCTTTCGAATGCCGCCTTGCGCGTCCCGCTGCGATAATTGGTTCTGAAGATACCAGGGGGCTAAAAAAGTCCCCCTCCCCTCCCCAATGAGTCGTGTTACAGAATATACTCCAGTGACTGCCGGGTTAACCCTTGCCCGGGAAAGGCAAAATCACTACGTGTTCGGGTAGTGGGGGTTTGGTACGCCCCCCCCCCCCCCCCCTCCCCTCCTTAGCGTTTCGCCCCTAATTGAGCTAGAGCTTCGATTCAAAGACGAGCGTGTTGCTTGTAACGAGAGGCAGCGGCTGACACCCAATTTGAAGGTCTTGGGTCATTAGATGATGACCTCTGAGTTCATGTCAATGACCCAAAAGTCATAACAATTTACAATGCGTATAAATTGAATTTTATCAAGCTAGAATCGTGAATGAGCATACCATAAAGCTTAATAGGTGCCAAATTCATAATCAGCGGCACAAAATGTCCTAAAAACTGCCAAATTAAAAAAAGGTCAATATTCAAAAAAAGGAAAAAAAAGGAAGATATTCAAAACGCCGGCATATATATCAGAGAACCACATATGGGAAGCTACCATACCAAATTTCAGAATTATATCACATTTTTGACTGACTTATGGCATCTAAAGTATGGGTAACTCATGACGTCATATTTGCCAATTGCAATTTGTGGCTTTTATTAACCAGATACAGACAAATAAATGGCACCACTGTATTTCTGAGACAAAACTAGTCTAGAAACATCACTTTTGTATCTAGATTTATCAGTTAAAATGTTGATCTTTATTGACCTGAACTTGACCTGAACTTGACATTAACTTCACGTAAATGAAGTCAGGTGGTATAATGACTATAACTATCGAATTCTACGTGGAAAATAACTCATAAAACATGTGTTGCATGACTTTCGTAGCTATTTTGAGCATAGTCACCTTTTGTGACCTGACCTTGACCTTGACCTTGGCCAACAATCTCACTTTAGCTCATGCGGGATGTGTATCATACCTTTGGCAGCACTTTGGGTGATCATGATCGTACGAAGTCTTTAGATGGAAAGTATTATGTAAACTATAAACTCAAATACGCTGATTTTGACATTTGATCCGACTGTGACCTGACATTTGACCTCACTTTAAATTTTGTAGTATGTTTTAGATTTATATCATTGAGAACTTTCGAATGCCGCCTTGCGTGTCTCGCTGTGATCATTGGTTCGGAAGATAACTAGGGGAGATTAAACGCCCTCCCTCCCCCCCCCCCCCCCCCCCAGTCAATGGCGTTCGGCTGAGACCCCAGTCAATGCCGGGTTAACAGTTGTTAGTGAGATGAAACCTAAGCTATATTCTACCAACGTTTGTGTGTCATAATGCTTGGTGCCGAAGGTTCAAGTTGTGTCATATGAAAAAGTATGGCTTTTATTGACCAGATACAGACAAATAAATAAGACAGTCAGAGTATGGAGCTAGCAAATTCCTGAGACTTAGTTAAATGATGAACGGTTAACTTGTGTACCTACATTAGGGTAGGTGAGCCTGGAGCACCGGTATTCCGAATATCAAGATGACTCAGAGCAATTTCCTTCCTCCAGAAGTTTCCGAATATGCCTGGTTATGTCAGGTAATTCTGCTCATATACCGGATATATGCTCCTCAAATGTTGCCATCCGTGCTGCGTTGTTCCCCTGGACTGCAGTTTTATCTCTTCCATTCTCCTCTGCTTCCTCATAACGGTAGCCTGCATGGGCTCTTCTCCAGACGGCATGACGACACTGAGTTGAACCACTTAAACGCCAATGTTATGCACTGCATGGTATGCCTGGCTCCGGCCAGACCGCGCCAGCCGCTGTGCTCCGAATAGCAACTCTTTGACACGCTACATTCAGTATTTTCGCGTATTTTCGAATCAATTACAAGCGGATGACAACATATAAACAGGCTGTTTGTAGCGGTGAATATTAATCGTGGTGATATTTGAAAACCAATTTTAACCCTCGCCCTACGGGAGCTTTTTTCACCTTCGCCCTACGCGGGGGCCTGCCAGCCCCCCCCCCCCCCCCCCTCCTCCCTCCCCTCCTGTTAACTTCCAAACCAAGAAACTTAGAACAATTCGTTAAGAACCAGCATGTTGCCTGTCATGAGAGAAATCTAACAGTATGCGATTTTTAGGTTTCAGGTCAACGGGTGACATTCCAGGTCAAGTAAATGACCTCGGATTTACCACGTCGAGAACAGCGATTTTGCTCTTCAGAAAACCTCGAAATGAGAAATTGATACCTGTAAATAAAAAGGCATATTCCTAGACCAGTTTTGGCTCAAAAATACAGAAAAGGTAATTATTTGTTCGTATCTTTTCAAAAAAGTCCAAAAAAGTTATTTTAAAAAATGACGTCATTAGTTTCTTACACTTATCACTCCGTCAAAAATTAAGATATTGCTTTGACATTTTGTATGAGTATTGTCCATACTCAGTTCTCTCAAATATATTCCGGTTTTTCTAATATCTTTGAATAACTTGATTTGGGGGATTTAAACAAAAATAGGGGTAAAAAACACAATATTTTGCAAATCCGAGATTGCCATTTTAAAGAGAATGCCATTTTGTATTTTTTCTGAATTGCGTTTGCAATTTGCTTTAAAACTCTGTTTTCTACGATTTTTCAAATATTTCTCATTTTTTACCAACATGACATCATCAAAACATGATTATCTCCCAAACTACTTCCCCAATTTCAATTAAATTTTTACAGAATACGTAGAATTGTTGTGAACTCCGCTAGCAAAAATTTCAGGAAGATGCATCGCATGTGTAAAAAGTTATTAAAGAAAAACCTCAGGGGGTCTGTCAGCCCCCCCCCCGTAGGGCGAGGATTAAAAAGGCTTCCGAAGGCTGTTCGGGGGGAGTGACTGGGGAGCTGGCGCGAGCGGGTCGCGTCGCTTTGGCGTGCCTACAGACCTCGGGCGTGCTAACGGCTGGCGGGGCTGCGATTGCGGCTGGAGTGGAGCGGTGCCGCCGGCTCCTGATGTGGGAAGTCGCCGTCATCGACTCCTGAAGAGGGACCGGCTCTGGCCGGCTGAGGTGCCGCTTTCGCCCCCCCCCCCCCCCCATCTACATGTTTCTACTTATTTTGATTTATATATTTATATTATGTCTGATTGCATCTACTTGTTCGATTGTATCTTATGTTTTATTGTAGGTGCCTATTTGTTTGTAATACGGGCGTCCGATGTTGTTGTGCCGGCAGCGCCATCTGCACCACCTGCCGCGCCACCTGGTGCGGGTGTCGCGTCCGGGGCTGTCCCGCGGGTTGAGCTACCGGGGGACTGGCCACTCCCCGATCGGTCAGCTCCCTGTGGGGCGGTCCCGGCGCGGCGGAGCGGCAGAGACACGTCGTATCATGTGCGTGTGTGTGTGTGTGTGTGTGTGTGTGTGTGTGTGTGTGTGTGTGTGTGTGTGTGTGTGTGTGTGTGTGTGTGTGTGTGTGTGTGTGTGTGTGTGTGTGTGTGTGTGTGTGTGTGTGTGTGTGTGTGTGTGTGTGTGTGTGTGTGTGTGTGTGTGTGTGTGTGTGTGTGTGTGTGTGTGTGTGTGTGTGTGTGTGTGTGTGTGTTGTCTAATCCAGCGAAGAGGGGACTTTCGCCCGATAAACTTCCACGACCTGGGGACCGATTTCGGAGTGGGGACCGAAATCCGGTCCCCACTCTGCTCGTCCATTGTAAGTTGCTATTTTTATCAAGATATACCTCTGGTTTCATTTTCTCGGGGGTCTCCAAATTACCGGGTTTATCCGTTCGAGTGTAACTTTGTGGTCACGTGACCTCGGGCTCATATACACAATTCCGCCGGACCGATTTTCTCATATGGCGCGAGGTTGGGTGACGTCACCGAATAATAGTGATGAGCTAAACAAATAACTGTTGTTTTCGTGTGTTTTATGTTTTATTTTAAATGTATTGTTATTAAAATATTATTTGACGTAATTTACATATGCAATTGTGCAAATATACAGCAAAAAAAGACTACATTGCTAATATTTGTTGCCCACATCACTATGTATTTCTATGATACGCAGCAAAAGCGGAGCGGCAGCGTGGGTTTCCGGTCGGAGGAGTATAGATAGATTGCAGAGTGGTGAATTGTTGCGTGTAATCGTGAAAAGGTCTCATAACATTGGACATTGGATGGCGGATTCAGTATGGTGAGTACAATCAGAACTCAGTGAGATTTGACCACTGGCGGATCCAGGGGTGTAGGTTCTCCAAACAAGTTGAGGAGGCTGAGGTGGGGAAAATCGCTCAAAGTACCATTAAAATCCTGAAGGATACGAATTTCTCCCTGGATTTGATCCACTTTCTCGCCAAAGTTGGAGGGGGGCTCAAGCCCAAGTTGGGGGGCCCAAGCCCACCCAACTGAATATGAAACTACACCCCTGGGCGGATCCAGGGAGACGGTTTGGGAGGGGAAATCCAAAAAGTTTCCCAAATTTCTGAATACTTATCGGATTTCGCTTCCTTGTGCATTGCCCGATTGGTACTTGATGTGAAACAAACTTTCCTTAACAAAAGTTGCTTAGTTTATATTTTATATGGAGAAATGTCTCAATTGTGTGATGCTTTTTGGTGTTTTTGGTGGGTCTATGCCTCTATGGCCCCATGGGCTCCGCTACAGGGGACGGGAGGGACGCGTCCTCCTCAACTTTATTTTTATTTTTAACATTACGCCTATGGGCGTTGCATGGAAAGAATTCAGTTGGCAAACTAAAGGGAGGCAATCTAAATATTGATTAATCAATATTTAGATTGTGACAACAGCAAAGTGGGTGGAGCAATGCCCTTAAAAGGAGTGCCAATCAAAATGTATATTAGCTTTCTGACATGTACATCTTTAAACACCTCATCACGGTTCTAAAAGTGCCCATCCGGCTTAATTTTTCCTCCCGGTGAAAGAGCAAGGTCAGTTTCATCAGAGTAGAGTATCTCAGATTAATCCAGTGTACATTTTGTCAAATATGGCTTGAAATGTAAAGACCACTTCTAAATGACTGAAGTCATTTTGTTTATCCCTTTTCATCTTTCACTTATTTTGTTCTTTATTTTTTCAAAATAAAATTTGCATGCATTTCCTTCATGCCCCAAAAATATTTGCTAGAATATATATATTTCTTATAATCTATAAATTTTCTTCTATAACTACTTCCTTTATTATAAATAATTTGGAGCTTGTTATTGAGATTGACTCTGTGGGTGTGGTTTGTGCTTGCTTTTGTGTTTGCTTTAAAAATATTTGTCAACCTGAATATGTACAGGCATGAAGGTCATCTTACCAATAAATAATAATTGGTTAGCTGGCATGCTCAACATGCTGACTGCAATATAAATATTGATTAGCCAGCTGACAAGCAATCTAAAATTGCATTGCTCCACAGCTGGGTCAGTGCTTATAATCTATATTTTGATTGCTGCATTCACATGATTAACAACCATCAAAAATGTTCCCAGACTTGTTTCGGTGGATGAGATGTAGCTTGACATGTCTTCTGTCATTTCTGAAACTGTTGTGTGCTTTAGTTGCTTCTGAACCGTCATACAACCAATTCAATGAGGGGCTGCAAGCATGCCCAAATATGGTCATAAATAATATAAATGTTGATTGATCAGTATTTTGATTACCTTCCTGCAGTTTGCCCAACTGAATTGACTTCAGAAGACCTCTGTCCCCCAACCTTCAGAGCGTACCAAAGCCTTTGTTTGACCCCTTGCCCAGTCTGCAAAGTAGGGCACTTCTCAACAAAATACCATCGGTGCGCATGCAATTTATGCGCATGATTCAGATTTGTCATGCACAGAATGTAACTCTCATGAGCACACTATGTGTGCGCACCCTCTGACATGTGCAGCACTTGGACCGCAGGGTTAACTATTACAGCATAAAAAAACACAAACAAGTAACCTGCTAGGTGCACCACAGTGGCGGATCCAGGGGGGGGCCGTAGGGGCTGAAGCCCCCTGCCTTAGAAAACGGCGCCATTTTTGTATAGGATTTGCCGGCGCCGAAGGCGCCGTAGCGTTTTCGGGAGGCCGCCAGGGCGCCCTTGCGTTACCAACAGCATCGTAGCACTCTTGGAAGGCACCCTCAGAAGACATCTTGCCGCCCTCACAACGCATTATGCCGCCCTCGGGAGGTACATCGCCGTCCTCGGAAGGCATTATGCCGCCCTCGGAAGGCACCATGCCGCCCCCGTCACCGAGGAAATATGCCGCCCTCAGGCCTGAAGCCCCCTGCCTTAGAAAATCCTGGATCCGCCCCTGGTGCACCACATTTGTCACACAAACTGCATAATTGTTTCATCTTTGGCTTCCATTTTTTTGGACTATCGAAGGAACAAAAATAATATTAATTTTGGGCAATTAAATGTACAGTAACTGTAACTTTAAAAAAAAAATGTGGTCTATTTTTTCCTTCCATTTTTTGGCAAATATATGCATTTTTGACGTGTCTTGACAGACATGAGTTGTACGATTGAGGTGCGCCCGAGTAGTTTTTTTTTAGTGCACAAAGGTCAACGCCGAGTGCATGCATGCACACATTCCGATCCCCCATGCACAATCCATTGAGCCGCCTGCCACTTTGCACTATGGCCCCTTGCCCCCCCCCCCCCCCCCCCCCCCCCCCCCCTTTAGATCTTCTAAAGGTTCTGCTGACTTTTTGTAACAGGCAGATAAAGAGGGAGGGGGGCGACCCATGGCTAGGACAATACCATGATATCTGGGTTCCCCAAAAGCTTCTTCCATGATTTGGCTTTCCCTTTATCATTAGGTACCTATGAAGGGATACATTTTGGCGGAAATCCAAAAATATTGCTAAATGCTGGTTCAAATTGATGGTCAACACCTAATAGAGTGGGATGAATTCTCACTGAATCTATTCTAGAATGCTGGTTTGGAGGTTTTCAAATGGATGGTCAGAGGACAAAAAAAGTGCCTTCTTGCATGCTATGGTGTGTAGCATTTTTGGCTGATGACACAGCGATCCGTGTAGCAATTTTAGGAAACGCTGTACGTGAAAAGACATCAAGACGCCGACTTAATATGAAAACCATTAGGTCTTTTATACCTAAGCATCATCAGGTGTCGCTCGCTGTGCGACGCTTCATTTTGCGAATTGAGTGGACCATTATCTTTCCGGCCACCAATCCCGGGGAGTCAAATCGCTGTTTTTTTTGTTAATCGCTGGTTAATAATAGCGCACTGCAGTATTGCACTTACTAAAAAAATACGTATCCAGCTAGGAGGAAGATAGTAATGGTCGAAGACCAATGGGCATTAAGTACCCATTCATCGAAAGTAGAGGTACTTACATACCAACTAAGTACCAGGTATCAGCGGATATCACACGATTTTCTGCGTTTGGTAGTGAAAAAAAAAACTCTGTATGTGAAAAACATAGCCCTGTATTTTAGACACATGCCTATGGTCTATTTTGAGTGATCCATCCTGTATTCGAAAAAACTCATGAATTTTCGGATATATTTCACCACAATAGTTGGCCAACACACTCTATTTCAAGATGTTCAAGAATGCAATCGAAGGGTTCTGGCATCACAGGTATCACACAATTTCAGCAAATATATTTAAAAATAACATATTTTTTGAATTAGGAAACAATTTTTCAAAACTAATACTGAAAGATTTCATCAGGTGTATGATCTGTCATGGCCATTGATATGTTAGTTGCATTTCTCGCCGTTCGTTCCTCCTCCAGAATCATTTCAAAAGTTAGCTCAAAACAAGGCAATAGATACCGCTCAAAAGTTGTTTATATGGTATATAAACAACCTCTTATACGACCTATGTATGGCCTTGATACGCTTGATACGGCCCAAAGTTATAAAGTTACCTAGATACGGCCCATGGCCCTATAACGATACGGCCTTGATAAATAACTATGGTGAGTACTGAGTGCGTACTCACCTCTTTTAGTGTTGCTGGGTTTGCAAAACCTTGCCATTGTTAGATTGTGCCATGATATGTTGTTTTGTAGGCTGGGATAGCAGAGGACTTCAGTGGACCAGTGGTTGGATATTTATTAGTGAATTGAGGATGATGCTGCTTGTCTATTGCAGGGTAAAGTAAACCACTGTAATTCTGCACACATCATATTGCCAAACTTTGCATGCCATTGGTGATATACTGCAACAGTATTTTGGTCCAATCCAACTGGGGCCAGCCACATAGCCTTGCAACAAGACTTCAAAGGGATTGCCACCCATTGCAGGATGACCTGTGTTTGGCTGATTCAAGGTTGGACTATTTTTACTATTTCATGCTAGGTATGTCAGTATTGGTAGGGCAGGCGTCACATTTCTGTACACCAGCTGTAGGTAGTGTAACAAGGGGCGGGCGGTGTAGCCAGCTTGATGCCATCGCTGGGAGGGTATAGTTAATGGTGTAGGCCTGTTTACTACTCGATCAGATTTAATGGCGGGGTTAGGTTAGGTTGGTTTAGGTTATGGTACCTAAAATAACCTACCCTAACCTAACCCCGCCATTAAGTATGATCAAGTAGTAAACAGGCCTACGCCATTAAGTCTGATTGAGTAGTAAACAGGGCCACGCCATTAAGTATACCCTCCCAATGACGTCATCAAGCCGGCTGCACCGCCCGCCACTTGTTCAGGCTTGTCACACTACCTACAGTGTTGTGTACGGAAGTGTGACACCTGCCCTACCAATACCGGTATGTCCTTGTCGTCTCGATTGTGATGCACATTTTTTCAGGAAACTAATGGAGATAAGATTACAGTATTTGAATACTCCTCTTAGGTTTACCTTTAGGGTAGTAAACTAGTTTAGACTAGTAGAGTCTATTTAAAGTTAACCTTGGAATATCAGGCATTGTCTGTACTTTTTGGTCAAAGGATTTTGCTCCTTTCCTTCTGTCCTGGAGATTTGCTCTCTTTCCACCTGATCTTAATGTTGTGATGATGATTATTTGGGTTTAAGGGCGCCACAGGTACTAGGCTATGTGGTGCCCATTGTTCTTAATGTCATTGTAGTTAAAATAGGATTACATTGTCCTCACAAAAAAGTTAAATATATTATGTATCACATAATTTTATTTTCCAGGTACAACAATTATATAAAATGAAAATTTTAGTTTGCAACAACAATAACATTTCATTCTGCACTCACTATGTCATGAAATTTAAAAAAAAATCAAGCACTAATCATGGTCCTGGCTTGTGTCCTGGCATTGGTAAATTTGGGTGGAAAACCACACCCTATATATAGATACTATTTTTCCACTCCTTATCCCAAGATGTACTGTGCATTTTCCACTCCTTAATTTTAAACACACTGAATAGTTGGAACACTGATACAGATGTATGAATGTAACAGTAGGGACAGACTGTGGAGGGACAGGCTGGAAAGAAATGGCATAGATTATAACTAATTCTGGTGGGCAGGTAGCTTGGTATTGATAAAGCCTTGTACATGTGGTTTTGGTTGAATTTTCCACTCTTTGTACTTTTTTTGCCAGAATTTTTGCACTGCACCCTAGCTCAAAGGCAATCCTAGGACCGTGTTCATGGCTCACATCTAGTCAGGTGTGGAAGTTCATTTTCAATTCACTCAACATGTAATATGTTCACACCTTCAGGCTTCCTGAAGCAACACAAGCTCACAACTTATGAAGGTAATTGCCAGTTGTAGAAAGAATTCAGAAAAAGACACACAAATTACAAATTGCTTTGATAGAATGCTGTACAAGGATGAATTTATGACATTTGATAAGACACCAAAAATGACCAATTGCTTTGATAGGTTGCTATACAAGGAATGCTGTGATATGAATTTATGACATTGGATATGTTGCCATTGTGGCAGCCTGCTATCACATTTTGGGTGAAATGTTGGCTGTTTAAATTTGTCCCAATCCTTCCTATTTGTTGTAGACTGGTTGGCAAATGTTTGTTGGCGTATAGAACTTCACACTTGGTCATGTGGTTCATCTTATATTATTTCTTGGTGCCAACTCTAACTATTTTTGCTTACAGTTTTCAATGCAGGGTAAATATTTTGATTACATCTGTAAAAAATACACTGCTAATAAGTAATAACCTATTTCAGGCATTGCATTCCATTTTTCCTGGTTCTCATACATCAGGCAAGATATCACAAAATATAATGGGCGACACTGTGTTCTTTGGCAGAAAGTGGACATTACTGTCAACATTACCACTTTCAATACACTCATTTTTTAGTTGACACAAAATTTGGCTGTGCAATACGCATTTTTTCCTGTATAGCAGATTGTTAATTTGATTAGATGCCATTTTCAGCAAGTGGCATCTCTAAATAATTGGAAAGTTATAATGTTCAGGTAATAAAATCCAATAACATTTCAAAAGCTCATCATCAAAGGACATCACAAAATATAAGATAAAATATAAAATAAAGATATCACAAAACATAATGGGCGACACTGTGTTCTTTGGCAGAAAGTGGACATTACTGTCAACATTACCACTTTCAATACACTCATTTTTTAGTTGACACAAAATTTGGCTGTGCAATATGCATTTTTTCCTGTATAGCAGATTGTTAATTTGATTAGATGCCATTTTCAGCAAGTGGCATCTCTAAATAATTGGAAAGTTATGATGTTCAGGTAATAAAATTAAATAACATTTCAAAAGCTCATCATCAAAGGACTTTTGATATTATATTAGAGGCCTGCTATCATATTGAGTGGAATACCAAATTGGAATACCAGCGTGGAATCAGATGTTCAGCTTTCGCAACTACCCACAGGGCCAGAGGACAACTTTGGCCAATGGCCAGTCTTCGTGCAGACGGCTGTGCCGAGGTATTTTGCACACAAGATCGGCAGAAGCGCATATGATTCATAAATAATTTAACAGACCTTAACAGACGGAACAGGAAAAGGAATTTGCATTAAATTCGGTGCGTGTCGAAAAATGGTTGAGAACAAGATCTTGATACACGTGTTATACACCGAGGTAGCAATATTGCTTCGTGTAATAGTAGGTAGCACTCCGAACACTTTTTTGACCTCTGTGGATGGTAATTATCTGTGTGGCAAATAAGGCTCACTGTGGCCTAATGCTCCATGTATAGCATTTCTGGGATTATTGAGGCAACTTTTGGGGATTTTTATGGCAACATCAAATTGTGACCATTTCACCTTCAATGTGCACTATTTCTACCTACATGTGTGGCATCCATGGCTCAGTTTGAGGAAACAAGCACTCAAATTGTGTCTAAACTATTAGTTTATTTTGTTATTCACTTACCTGTTTATGACTTACATTTGCCAATTTTGTGTTATTTTCAGGATTTCTTTCTAAATCCTGATGTGCAGTTGTGGTATAATCAATATATAAGTAAATGTAAAAATAAATATGTACCTTTATTATGTTATAATAATAAATACATCTATATTTTATAATTCAAATAGAAATGAGCAATGTCGCTCAGCCTCCGACCTTGAAGTTGTCCAAGTTGTCTCAAGCATCATTCTTCTTCTAGATCTGGCAACACTACAACTAGGAAAGGATGCCACAAAAGGAGTCAAAATTCCTCAAAGGAAGGTGACTTGTTAGCACATTGGAGATGCTTCAAACTGAGCCAAAGTTGCTGCAGATGTCCCAAAATTACAGTAGGCAAAAAGTGTTACCCATTTCAAATTCCATTTTTCATAGAATCAAGAAAAAGTGTCAGGTTGTGCTTGTTTTGCATTGCTAAATTATGTATTACAAGTAATCATTAGTAGAAGTAGTTTATATTTGCTTCTATATCAGTATTTTTTTAGTGTAGTCAGCTGTTTTAACTTGACTTCAGCAGTCACCATGGGCATTGCCTGTTGGCAATATTTTGATAATAAACAATAAAGAATTTGCCAATTTTGTGCTAATTTCAGGATTTCTTTGGGGAATGGGGGCTGCTTCTATTGTACCCACCCTTGGATCTGTATACATTATGTGCTAATAACCTATCTTGCACACATTTATCTGAAGCTAATTCATGTGGCAATGGTATGTTGTGCAAGAAAAAATCAGCTTCACTGCCATGATGCAGGTCTCAAAAAGTAAAACTCATGCGGGGACCAGGGGTGGGACTGCACCACATATTTTGTCCAGGTGGCAGAGCTTTGCATGGATACAAGGTAGCACAATATTGACAAGATATGGAGGAATGAAAAATGTTTTGGCCATAAAATGAAATGTCTCCAGTAAATTATTCAGGGAAATTTCCTATTCTTACCATCCCTGAACTCATGTTCAGCGAGTGGTCGCCATACAACCCCAACTAGTTGTGATTGATAGTAAAAGTATGATCTGATGTGAAAAGGTTGCTTGTCACAATAAGATGTTGTTTATAAGGATTTTAAGCTGTAAATTAGAGGTAAAGCTAGAGGTCTATTCCTGATGCTCTTTCAACCGCGTGTTTACAAATTGCAACCAAGTTAAGGCCGAGCCGGGAACGGCTGGGCTGATTGTATGCGAATTTGGTGTATGGTTGGGAACCCATTAGCTACGAGATTTACACAAGTCAGAGGTGGGTCATCTGCACGTGCTCACGTGCACACCCTTTTCTATATCCCAGGAATGGCTGGGCCGATTGGGTTCCTAACCACACACCAAATTCAAGTAAAATCGGTCTATTGAAATAGGCCGATTAACCTAACTAACCTAACCTGGCCTAACCTAACCTAACCTAACCTAACCTAACCCAACCAAACCTAACCTAACCACACACCACGGTAAATAGAATACTAGGTAGCGCCGAGTGCCGGCCTTCAACACAGACCCTATGGTGATCACTTTTTTCAGCTGTTTTGTTTAGGCTAAAAAGGTATTTAGACTATGGATATTTGAGTTAATTTATATTAACGTTCATATGTGAGACTTATATACAAAAAAGAAAGCAATTATAATTTAACTGTCTAATTATAAAAATAAAAATGCAGGGTAGGGCATCTTCCAAATGACAGCGTTGTAGAAAATCCGAAGGTTTGAACTCAACTTCGAATGCATATCTGAAATTACAAGAAACTGACGACTGAAAAACACCTATTAGTCTCTGAAATTTATTCATTTATTCAGACGTGTCAACCCATAAACACTCACGAACATTGAGTATAATATGATGAAAAACCTACGGTTTTGATTATGCTATTTCACTCGCATTGCAATTGTCATAGAAATCGACATTTGATAAAAAAAACATGAGTAGAACATTCACGAGTACAATTGTCAATCACTGGTATCTAGTCTATTTAGAAATAATCGATAATAGGACACTTCCGCTAGGTGCCAGTCCACTCTGTATCGTCCGAGTCGGCGTCTGAGTCCGAGTCGGACACCTCAATCGCCACACGGCGCGCCAAGATAGAGGCCACGGTAGCGACGTGCGCCGCCTTGGCTTTTGGAAAGCTGCTGTCCCTTTCCACCTGTTCCAGGTCCACCTTGCGCAGGGAGATGCCGTCTCGGATAGCCTTCAGTAGGTCACTGCGAGCATGAACAGTCTTCAAACTGCCTGAAGATAAAGCTCGCGGTGGCGAAGAATGTGGCATCAACGGTGGCGGTGGCGGCGGAATGCCCGGCAGTTGCGGTGGTGGAAGTGGCGGTGGCGGCGGCACACTCGGAAGCTGCGGTGGTGGAAGTGGTTGTGGCGGCGGCACACTCGGCAGCTGCGGTGGTGGAAATGGCGGCGCCAGCAGCTCGAGAGCAGCAGTCGGCAGCGGTGAAGGTGGAGGCGGCGGCAGCAGTCCGTTGGGGGCAGACTGTGGCGAAGGCGGTGCAGTCTCCGGTGGCGACGGCAGCAGTTCGGGAGCAGCAATCGGTAGTGGTGGAAGCGGCGGCAGGAGATCGTGGGCAACAGAATGCTGTAAATGCGGCACGGCCTCCGTCTCCGTAGCTGGCTCCTGTGCAGGAGACTGCGGCGAAGGCGGCGATGGCAGCAGTCCTTGGGCTGCGGGCGGAGGTGGCCGTTTGTGTGCAGCAGGCGGAGTCGGTATCGATGCGGATTCGCTGAGCAGGTGCGAAGTAGATTTGGGCTTCATTGACGACGAATTCGTGGCCACCCTGATTTGTGGAAGTAGTCGAGGCGGTGGCGGCGTCAGCTGCAGCTGCGGCGGTGGCGAAGATAGGTCATCGGCGGGCTCACTGGACGATCGCAATGGAGGTTCTGGCGTCAGTGGCGAGTGAGCCCCGGCTGGGGAAGAAGATGTCACCAGTCCCTGGTCCCCCTGACTTGTGGAAAAGTTGGTCGTTTCTGCCGCTGGAGTTGCCATCGTGTAGAGCACACTCGCCGCATTGCCTCGGATGACGGCCAGTGCCAACCTCTGTCTTAGCCAGGACGGCTCGCGCGGGTCGCCAGTCACGCTAATCAGTCGGGTGCTTAGTTGCCTCACGAAACGGCTAGTTTCCGGGCCACAGGCGCCACTAGTTTCAAAAGCGACCGGCTGGACTTTAAACCTATCAGCGAGCCCGGAGTACTTCCGTAATTTCTTTTCCTCGGCATCCCTGGCTGCGGCGCCGGCGGCGGCGGCGGTGGCCGGCAGATGAGACGCTGCGTAAGTGTTTACGCAGGTGGCGTCCCACACTAACGACTTCCCTTCAGTAAATGGGAAAATCGTCATGCCGTCCGGCCGCTTACCGTCACCACGATCGATGCCGGTGGGCTCCAGGAGTGATGGCACGCCGGCGGTCTGCAGGGCACGCCTGATCACGTCGTTGAGCGCAGTGTGGCGGGGATGACGTCCCGCGCTCAGACGACATGTCAGGGCGTGGTGGCCCAAGCTATCCGCCGGTGATCCACAACGGCACTGATGCGGCTGGCAGACCTCGGCGCCGACGCGCAGCGCAATGGCGACTCGGAGGGTGGGCGGGTCCAGCAGGGTGCCCAGGCTGGCCGAGGGCAGCGCATGCAACCAGGCTCCGCTCTCCGGCGTCGCAGCTGCTAGGAGACGGGCCTGTTCCAGCTGGTTGCTGTCGGACAACAGACGACTGCGCACTTTGTCGGCAAGCACTGAGTCCCAGGCGCGCTGACTGCGTGCTGCGTCGCCAGCTGGAGGCTCCGCCGACTCGGCCGTGTTCCCCCAGTCTGTCGCGACCACCGCTCGTTCCGCTGACAGGCTGGCGTGTAGCGTTCCGGGCAGCATCGTCATCACCAGCTGCATACACTGGTGAAAAGACGCTGCGTAGCTGGGAAGTGCGAGGTCTTGAGTGCGTCTGAGGCCAAGTCCGCCATACCTAGTCGGTAAAACTGCCTGTGTCCAGCTGCCATGGCCGAAGTTGACATTGGTAATGCTGCAGTCTCTGAAATTGAATTTGGGAAATATTCACAATCAGTTCTCCAATGTACAACACACCACAACAGCACACTCTCTTTGAGCTGCAACCCATGTGATTTCAAAAACTAGAAATAGTCTGGTCGAGATGACTTTACATCTTGATCAAAATTTCAAGAGTTTTTAAATGATATAAAAGTTGGTCCATAAATTTTGTCGAAAAATAGTTAAATTTGCTCGGAAGCCTTAGGCTGTCGTTTGCAAATACTGGGCTGCATCTCTGAGTTTTGAAGAACCATACATAGTCGGGTCGTGTAAATGAAAGCATTAAGTAGGTAATTCAAATAGTTTTATTTTGAGACACAAAAATCTTGGAAATTTGTGTTGCGCGCTTCAAAATTTGACTTTTAGGCTGTCATATTTCAAAGTTTACTGTATTGGCAAGCAGTGACGTATTCCTTGAGTACTGCGCACACCGGAACCGTGAAAGTTGACCAATCAGCGACGGGAATTGTCGTTGCTGAATAAGCTGATTGACGCTGATAACACTGCACACATTTGCAAAACATCGCCAGTGATCATCACTTCCCGAGTCCTCGCGCTGTGTGTTGAGTGTGCGGGTACGTAATTGTGATACAAATGTGCGTTTACGATACATTGCCAAATTTTAACAAAATGAGCTCATCATTTAACGGGCTTTTAAATGAAGCGAAATTCAGTCAAATAATTTCGAAGCATCAAGCTTATTTGCCTCCCAAAGCCAATGGTGTCATGTGCAAATATATTGAGTTCCTTGCATATCCAGTTCAAGTTTGAAAACAAAACTGTGAGATAAAATTTGCAACAAGTATGATAAAAGCAGCAGTTACTCAAATGTTTGATGTACTTTCTCAGCATATCAAACTGGCAGTGATAAAGAAACATCCAAGCATCATGATGATCATATTGATAGTTAACGACTGTAGCCTCGGACACATCAAAACATCAGATGTTTCATGCTATTGGAATGTAGATACCAATGCACTTAAGTGCCAATACTTTATCAGTGCCTTAGTGCATCAGTATTATGTGCACACACTGATAGCATGAAACAAAAATGAGGTTTGGACATCTTCACCCTATGTCAAAACACTGATGGTGTATTGGGGTTTTAGGGCGCCACAACTCTTATGCGTCATAGTGTCAACTCTTATGCGTTCATAGTGACTTTATGATGTTAGTAGTGTTTCAGTGTTTAAAGGGAATGTTTCACCTTTCTGAAAGTTGTCAAAAATACATTGGTTGTAGTAGAAAATATGAAGTAAGTGCTGCTGAAAACCATTGTGATATTTTTCACTCACAAAGTCACTTAACGTTTACAAAGAAAGTTTTAGATTTGGGCAAATGACATCATTATATACTGCCGCTGATTGACTGACAAAGTGGGATTGGCTGAAGAAGTGTCTGTTAGCCAATCAGCGGCTGCACCAGCCTGGATTCATTCTGCAAATGGTAAATTGAATTGCTTAAAAACTGTTAAGTTTTGGGGAAAATGACCTGAGTAATTTAGACATTTCAATAACAGCTCCAGATAATGGCTATCTCAATTTAAAACTAATACAAAGGTGAAACATTCCCTTTAAGTGTGTCAGCATCTTCTGCACCACATAGTAGAAGTCTGACATTTTAAACATCCAAAAATTGGACAGTGACAGCCGACAGGGGACAGAAGACAGTGATAGTTGGCAAGACATGTTTTTTATTCAAAATGTTGCATTTCAGACTTTAATGATTTGCACACTATTGTGATGCACTAATTGAGTTATTTGTGCTAGCACTGAACATGTTCAAGTTCAGTCAGTCCTTCCACTGTATGCCTGTGCTGTATACAGACGGTACTGCTGAGTCCTAATATTTGCATGCTTAACACAATATTTCTGATTTGTATGCATTGTTTTCGCAGATCTGGTGCATGTCCGAGACCAACACAGACCCGACGCCGGTGGAGGTGAAGACGCGCATCCGGCTGCTGCTGATGGGCGCGTCACCGGCAGTGGCAGCCGGCTCAAGAAGTCAGCCATCGGCCTCCGGCGCCTCTATCGCCATGGAGGAGAAGAATCCTGTGTACCTGAGCGCCAGCGTCCTGAAGGACCTCAGGGACGAAGGGGCGGTTACGGATGATCCGGACGACGACTTGCAGTCCAGCCAGCTCCTGCAAGATGCGCAGACCCACCAAGGACCGCCATCTGGTCACCCCGTGGCGGCCAGTCTGGAGTTCGGCCGGGAAGCTCTGGCGTACGTTGCTGGCTTCCTGGCGTACAAGTGTCGCTCCGTGGACAGCAGCCTTGGCACTGTGTCCGGCCAGTGTGCTCCCGGCCAAGCTAGACCAAGAGCTCTGGGTGGATCGAGCGGCTGAGCCGAGGAGGCCTGGCTGTGCCGTCACTGCAGTGGCTAGAGCAGGTGGAGGCGTTCGAGTACTCCCGCATCGACCCTCGGGTGGTGCGAAAGTACGCCGTCACACGGACGCACATCCGCCTGAAGTGGCTGCAAGGCAGCCTGACGGAGTGCCGGGTGAATGAGCGCAACGCCAAGCGCATGCGCATGTATGCCCGGTCAGCAGTGTGAGGCACCCACCTGCCAAACTGCCTCGCCACCCTGCCGAGGACATGTTCGTTCGCTGGCCGAGGACCTGTTCGAGCTGCTGGCCTGCTACTTCCGGGTGAACTTCACGCCGCCGCCGGACAGCTCGCACGGCGTGACGCGACAGATGCTGGCCGACGCGCTGCACGACTGCCTGGCCGGCACCGGACAGTTCGCAGAGTTCTGCCTGCCGCTGGCGCTGGAGAAGCTGAACTCGGACCTGACGCAGGCCAAGCAGGACGCGCTGGCGCTGCTGCAACGCTGCTGCGGCGTCTACACTGGCGCCGCACCTGGCGCCGCTGCGGCTGGCGCTGGCCCGGGAGTGTCTGGCGGCGCGACAGCCGGAGGTGCAGCCGCGCGCGCTACAGCTGGTGGCGGCTGTGCCGGCGCAGGCCGATCAGTGGACGCGCCCCCTGCTGGCCGAGTGTCTGCACCACGCGGCGCAGCGAGGCGGCGACCGACTGATGGCCGGCGCGGCGCCGCTGCTGGTGTTGCTCTGCGCCGGCGGCCGGGAGCTGGTGCTGGGTGAGGCGGTGCTGGCCCTACTTGGCCAGCTGGAGGCCGGCGCGGAGATTCGGCCGCCGAGTGGCTGGAGACGCTGAGCGCGCTTGACCGGCTGCTGCGGACGGTGGCGCGGACGAGTCGCCGGCTGTGGAGCCGCTGCGGCCGCGGCTGGCTGCCGTGCTGCTGGCCGAGGTGGCCGGCGGAGACCGGCCTCTGCAAACGGCCGCGCTCTCCGTGCTCAGCTCCTGCCCCTGGCTGGTGGGCGAGGCGGAGGCGGACCACTGGCGGAGCACCTGGCCGGTCTGGACACGATTGAGGACGCCGCGGTCCAGGCGGCGGCGCTCACCTGTATCGGGGCCGCCACCGACCAGCACACCAATGCCGTGGTGACTGCTCTGGTGCAGCCGCTGCTGACCCAGCTCAACAGAGGTGCGGTGTCGCCGGAGAACTAGGCTGAGCGGCAGCTGGCGGCGGTGGCGGCCGGCGTGACCGGGCTGGAGGCGGCGCGCACCGCCCTGCCACTGGTGCGGCAGGTGCGCGTCAGCCGCGAGGAGGCCACCGCCACCGAGCGCGTGCTGGCCACGGTGACTGACATCGTGGAGCGGACGTCTTCTTTCTTAACGGAGACGGCGATCACGTGCTGAGCACGCTGGCTGAGCGTTGGCACGGCGTACCGCTCTCTCACGCGGCGCCGTGGCAGCACACGCAGCTGACGGCGCTGCTGGCCGCCGCCCGGCCCAGCGTGGCTGTGCCGCAGCAAGACATCGTCACCGTGATGCTCGCCAAGCTGGCGCTGAAGAAGCGGCACCCGCTGACGGCGGTGCGCGCTGCCAAGACGCTGGCCGTTGTGTTCAATAAGCAGCCCGATGCCAAGACCGACCATCTGCTCAAGAGGCTCACCAAGCCAATGCCAAGATACAAGATAATACCAAGATGGTCCACCGTGCGGCGGCCAGAGCCGCGCGAGCGCGCGCCACCGCAAGCTGGCCCCAATGCTGGTACCGTGCTTATGGGATTGCGCGTTCCGGCATCGGTGTCCGGCCGTCACCAAGCCGCGGCGGCGGCGGCCCGGTGCAGCACATGCGGAGCAACAGCGTGATGATGGTCCTGGCAGCCACCGCCACTAGCATTGTGTCGTCTACAAGACACACAGTCTATCGCCAATAACCCGAGCAGTTGAGGTGCCCAAAAACTCCAAAGCGTAGTATGCGACATGTAGTTTGTCTTTGCGCAATAATAGATTGCGTGCTGCAGATAGTGGTGAGGTATGCTGTCTGAAAAAGATTGACATATCCGGTGATTTATCAAACTTGAATTTTACTTGTCGTGAGCGCATTGCTGGAGACGAGATGTTTGAGCTTGTATTTGTGTTGGCACGCATCATGTGCCTTTATTATGTAGCAATCGACTCGATGTTTCCACGTGTATGTATGCTTCATAAAAGCTGCTGATGTATTTGTCACTCACGATTCCAACGTCTGAATATCGGCGACTTATCACCGATATCGGTCATTCGTTTCGTTTCGTTTGGTTGATATTCGTTTGCGTCATTTGTGTGGGTATGCGCATATGCGTATGTTTTATTAGGATAGAAGTGATTATTAGGATAGGTGGCAAATTAAATAGGGACAGTTGAAATAGGCGATGATGCGGCATGTAAATGCGTGATATGTAGTAGGCATGTTACTGTTAGCATATGCCAGTATAAGATAGTATGTTCTGATTATGTTCCTACTTCCTATGCTGATTATTTATTGTCCCTTTTCTTTACTGGCGTGCGTATCTTTGGCAAAACAAAATATGATGTCGATGACCTCTCGCCGACGCATGATGGAAATATACGGCAACGGCGAAATTATCTGGATTCTTTGCACCATTCCCAGACGGTAGAAACTTCTGCAGGAAAAGCAGGACCTTTCTAACCGGGAAGTGACACGCTAACTGGTTGCATCAGCGAAGGCCAAACTAAAGTATGTGCTTGGAGAGAAATGAGAATATTGCATAAGGTGTAATCTAATTATGAAGACTGTTCGGAGACTGCGGGTGGAATAGGACTTTCGTCGCAGTAATACGGGCCCATTCAGATGTCAAACTTAAACAAAATTGTAGGTACATTGGCTGGACATTCCACTCCTGCTTTGATATGTATTGCAACGAAAGTATCAAAATAATTTCGTAAAAGGTAAAAGGGACTAAATATGAATAGAGACTACAGTCTCGAAAGCAAGGACGGTTTCATATAATCCGTGCGTGCATACTCATGAGCATGACTCATGAGTATGACATGACTCATGAGTATGACATGACCCATGAGTATGACGTGACTCATGAGTATGGCACAGGCACGTAGCCAAGGGGAGGGCGGCGGGGGCGCCCCCCCCCCCCCCCTAGAGGCCAGGAGGGCCCTTTTCGGCGCGCGCAGCGCGCCGAAAAGGGCCAACGAGACCGCGCGAAGCGCGGTATCATAGGGTCTTTACTACACGAAGCGTGGTCTTTAGAGAGTTTAGCGGACTTCATAGGCCCTTTAGGGCCACCAGGGCCCTCTCTGAAAGACTCGAGGGCCCTTGGACGTTCAAAAGAGCCCTGTGCATGTCAGAGGGGCCCCTGGCAAGACCGAATGGGCCCCTGAGCGGGTCAGAGGGCCCCCTGAGCGCGTCGAATGGGCCCCCTGAACACGTTGAATGGGCCCCTAGCCAGCACAGAGGGGTCCCTGGGCAGGTTGAGAGACCCCTGAGCATGTCGACAGGGTGACAAAGCGGCCAGCGCAGTCCTTTGTCAGGTCATAAGGGCCCCTGAGCAGGTTGGAGGGCCCCTGGAGAGACCAGAGGGCCCCTGGGAAGTTAAGAGGGCCCCTGTGCAGGTCAGAGGGGCCCTGACCAGACCAAAAGGGCCCCTAGGTGGGTCAGAAGGGCTCCTGAACATGCCGAATGAGCCCCTAGCCAACACGGAGGGGCCCCAGGGCACGTCGGAGGGCCCTCGGAGAATGTCGCAAGGCGACAAAGCAGCCAGCGTCCCTTGCAGTCCCTTGCTTGGTCGGAAGGGCCCCTTATAAGGTTAAAGAGCCCCTGGAGAGACCAGAGGGCCCCTGGAAAGTTAAAAGGGCCCCTGCGCAGATCGGAGGGACCCCTGATCAGACCGAAAGGACCCCTGGGCGGGTACGAATGGCCCCTGAACATGCCGAAGTGGCCCCTGGCCAGCACGGAGGGGCTCCAGGGCAGGTCGGAGGGCCCCTTGAGCATGGCGGCAAGGGCGACAAAGCAGCCAGCGCAGGCAGACCAGAAGAGTCTTTGGGCCGATCGGAGGGGCTCCTGGGCAAGTCAGAGGGGCCCCTGGGTAGACCGAAAGGGTCCCTGGGCCGGTCGGAAGGCCCCTTGAACATGCCGGATGAGTTCCTAGCCAGACTGGAGGGGCCCCTGGGCAGGTCGGAGGGGCCCCTGAGCAGGGGCGGCGGATTGCGGGGGCAGGGTACCCAAAATTCCCCCCAGTCGAAAATCCTGGGGGCAAAGGGTAGTTTTGCCCCCCCCCCCAGATTTTAGCCTGCTCAATCTGGGACAACATGACCCTTCCCCTCCCCAGGATTTTAATTTGAGGGGGATTTTGGGTACCCTGCGCCCCGCAATCCGCCGCCCCTGCCCCTGAGCATATCGGCAGGGCGACAAAGCAGCCAGTGCAGTCCCTGGCCAGGTCGGAAGGACCTCTGAACAGGCCGAATGGGCCCCTTGACACACAAGAGGGGCTTCTTGGAAGGTCAGAGGAGTATCTGGTGAGACCGGAGGGGTCAAAGCACGTAGAGATCGCAGATGAAGATTAAATACAAAGAGGACTTACTCCACAATACAAATATTAAAAGTGGAGCTTACGCGTATATTGTAACACCCTTCGTCAGGGTGCTACAATATACCCGAAAGATCCGATTTTGTTTTTCCCTGTAGAGTAAGCCCTCTTTGTATTATATATATATATATATATATATATATATATATATATATATATATATATATATATATATATATATATATATATATATATATATATATATATATATCACCCACTCCACATCATGTCTTTTCGCTTCGCGGATCCCAGATGAGTCTCTGAACAGGTCGGAAGGGCGTAGAAAAGTTCAGAGGGGCCCCTAGACGATCTGAATGGACCTTGGGCCTTTCAACAGTAAGAATACAGTTGTACAGGGCATCAAACTCAAAATTTTCGCGCCGCTCCGCGGCGCAATTTAACTACAAATTCAATTATATGCGGGTTAGGAAAAAATCGGTCAGTTTCTCGGCGCATTTATGTGTTATGCTGCTACTTTCCTATATTATTGGGCAAAATAGTTCATTTTAGCACCTTTTCCCCGCACTTTTAAACGCACAATATAGCAATTTTAGAGGTCCGCACCATACGCAATGCGACGCATTGATGAGAAAGCAACCCAGGGCATAATACTCAAAACTTTCGCGCCGCGGAGCGGCGCAATTTGTTTAAGAGTTCCAGGTCTTGAGCTTAAAACAATTTTCCAAGTTGGTATAGCTGATTCCAAATTCGTGTCGCTGGTTCCAAAGTTGATGTGGCAGTTTGCTAACTCCAGCTCCTAAACGTTGGTATGGCCCATGCCATACCTGCCATACTGCATTTTCCAGCCTTGTAACGTGCCTTTTCATGCGTTTTTTTTTTGGGGGGGGGGGGGCCTTTCAATGCTTGGGAAGGGGTTCTTTCAACGCTCGGGAAGGGGCCCTTTCGAGGCGCCGCCCCCCCCCCCCCTGGACGAAATCCTGGCTACGTGCCTGGTATGGCATGAATCATGAGTATGACATGACTCATGAGTATGACATGACTCATGAGTATGACATGACTCATGAGTATGACATGACTCATGAGTATGACATGACTCATGAGTATGACATGACTCATGAGTATGACATGACTCATGAGTATGACATGACTCATGAGTATGACATGACTCATGAGTATGACATGACTCATGAGATAAATAAATACTATATAATAAATAGTATTTATTTTGGTAAGAAGTTATTTGCACTTGTTGACTTTTCTTTTCACAGAAAGAAATGCTAGCACAAGCCAAATAAATTTATTTAACAACATAGCTTGAATAATGCTTCTTTAGCTATTATAATCAACAATAGTACTCAGGTCGTTAAATACCGCCACTCGGTGGCCTGGGTGTCCACTAAATTTGCAGCTCTACTGCGGCGACGCGCTCAATCCGATAAATAGTTTAACCGTACAACAGCTGATTGGAATTTGCGCGTGACGTCAGAGGTTGGCGCCCCCGTGCCACACACTAAATTCTACCCTGTATGAGACCAGTGCTGACCCACGTCGGAGCTTACCACGGCACGTGCCGCATGCCGCGTGAAGGGTACCTATCAGACATTTTTTTTTCTCTCGCAAGAACTCCGCAACAAGCGAGAGTTCTTGCGAGAGAAAAAAAAAACTATGTCTGATAGGTACCCTTCACGCGGCATGCGGCACGTGCCGTGGTAAGCTCCGATGTGGGTCAGCACTGGTCTCATACAGGGTAGCAGCCAGCAGGGATGGTGCCACTCAATTCAAAAGACCATATGTCAATCAGACGTGCGGTTGCAGAGATATGAGCCTCTCAAAAGCGTCACGCTGGGTCGGGTCAGGTCGGGCCGCTCATGCTCAGATGTTTATATATATACCACGGAAAAATTCGTTTCGCGCTCGCTCGTGAACACGATAAACACAGCGAGATGGGGACTGGTCCCCACTCGGTGGTGTTTGGGACTGGTCTCCACTCGGTGGTGTGTAAAGTATGACGTCATTGTGTCGTCACTCCGACTGGTCTCCACTTCGCTGCGTCTAACGGTAATGGATCCCTTGTTGTTAGGGCTTCGTGATTACTGCAATCGTAATCTAGACACTCTCAGCATTCTAACGAACCCATTTCCATGATCCTACCTTAATTTGTAGTGGTGGTCAGCCCGGACCTCACTATGCCGCAGTTTGTCACTGGTCTTCACTTAGCTGGACTGGACAGTATGTGTGTGTGTGTGTGTGTGTGTGTGTGTGTGTGTGTGTGTGTGTGTGTGTGTGTGTGTGTGTGTGTGTGTGTGTGTGTGTGTGTGTGTGTGTGTGTGTGTGTATGTGTGTGTGTGTGTGTGTGTGTGTGTGTGTGTGTGTGTGTGTGTGTGTGTGTGTGTGTGTGTGTGTGTGTGTGTGTGTGTGTGTGTGTGTGTGTGTGTGTGTGTGTGTGTGTGTGTGTGTGTGTGTGTGTGTGTGTGTGTGTGTGTGTGTGTGTGTGTGTGTGTGTGTGTGTGTGTGTGTGTGTGTGTGTGTGTGTGTGTGTGTGTGTGTGTGTGTGTGTGTGTGTGTGTGTGTGTGTGTGTGTGTGTGTGTGTGTGTGTGTGTGTGTGTGTGTGTGTGTGTGTGTGTGTGTGTGTGTGTGTGTGTGTGTGTGTGTGTGTGTCTGTGTGTGTGTGTGTGTGTGTGTGTGTGTGTGTGTGTGTGTGTGTGTGTGTGTGTGTGTGTGTGTGTGTGTGTGTGTGTGTGTGTGTGTGTGTGTGTGTGTGTGTGTGTGTGTGTGTGTGTGTGTGTGTGTGTGTGTGTGTGTGTGTGTGTGTGTGTGTGTGTGTGTGTGTGTGTGTGTGTGTGTGTGTGTGTGTGTGTGTGTGTGTGTGTGTGTGTGTGTGTGTGTGTGTGTGTGTGTGTGTGTGTGTGTGTGTGTGTGTGTGTGTGTGTGTGTGTGTGTGTGTGTGTGTGTGTGTGTGTGTGTGTGTGTGTGTGTGTGTGTATCTGTAGTGTCTGTTGTATGTGTGTGTGTAATACATGAATGGGTACAACAACAAAAATCACGAAACAGCGCGCACCCCCCCCCCCCCCCCCCTGACTGTCTCACCTACATTTGACCCCTGGCGCCACCCAGGGGCGGATCCAGCCGCTCAGCTTGGGGGGCAAAAACATTTGTTTGCTCCTCAGCCATTTATGTTAACGGGGGGGGGGGTTAGGGTCGGGTCATCAGAGAATCTCATTTTATCTAGTGTATTTTGTTTTGCTCAGGGGGGGGGGGCATGGCCCCCGTGCCCCCCCCCCCCTCCCACCCCCAATAGGGCTACGTCCCTGACATTCAGATACCCCCAAATTTCGTTGCAGACTCATAATTTATAACAAACATAGTTTGAACAGCATAACGTCTAGAGCCGATGACTGACAAGCACCTGTTTTGGAGGCGGCCGTGTCATAACTGTACAACACAAACGGTAGGATGTAAAAAAATAACGCCTAAGCATGTACAAAATACTGTATCGACCTGAAATATGCTGAAGCTAGTTCTAAAGATGATATCAAACGGACATCGAAATTAAAGTGTGATTTATTTACTCAAAGGTAGGAATGAGCCTGCTTCAAACGAGGACGTTTGGCGTCTCCGTTATCTTTTTGTCATAGCTCTCCGTGCACCGACGAGCGGCAAATGCGCGGAACACTAGCCTGTTGTTTACTGGGTCAGGTTTTTAACCTAATTTCACTTATGTTACATAGGAATAGGATCATAAGACGTTAAAGACGACCAAATTAACCGTGTGCACAAATCTGGATACCCATAACGTGGTATAACATATCACCTCCAGAAAATACGGTTATACATTTAGCGTTCGTACGGTCCTCTTACTTTTGATAAAATATTTGACGACCCACTTGGTCGCCAACTCATATGGAGCACCAGCGAACACATTGGTCATATTAGCGCCCAGGGGCCATAGCTCTACCGGGGTTCGAAACCCGGGCTCCTCATGTGAGAACCATTCGGCTATTACGCCCCCTCAGCGTGTGTACGATAATTCAAAGTGCTGAAGTGCACTAAATTATCCAAATACGACGGACTTGTAACACATACATAGAGCTACGCTACCAACACGAATATGAGCCTCTCCGCGATCTGGATGTCACTACTGCCACGTCGTCACCAAGAGTCGTAAGTGATTCAGATGCTCGAAGGTGAAAACGATGATCATTATAACGTTAGCCCTTTAACAAAACTGAATATCTCACTGGACATATAACCTAGGAATATCTTTATGAAAATACGAAATACAACCAGAGCTAAAACGTTATCTTCAGCGAAAGTAAATATGAATGTATTTGTGTAAAATATGCAACGAAGCATTTCGCATGAAACTCTTCGTACCACAACAGGTATCACTGTCCCGGCTGGATGTGCTAAAAAATTGCTGAATGTGAATGCGCTTGAGGTTACAATTTTACTCTTTCAACATATGTTTGGTGACGGCGGGTGTTAATCGGTAAACCGCACAAACAAGATGTATGCTGATCCAGTGGCAGCTGGCAAGGATGTGATAGGGATCATCTCAAGCAAAATGTGGAAAAACGAGAAAGTTCACATTTCCAGCTTTAATAACATCCATTTATAACATCCGTGCATGCTGGTAGGGTGCATAACCAGGACGACATGGGATGAGAGGACGGAGCAGGTTGAAGAGCGCGGGTCACAAAATATCAGAGCAGGCTGCAGCTGCTCGGTGCCACGGCCGGCGGTCATGCACGTGTCCGCATGCTGTGGAGAACCAAAGCGTTACGAATGAGGGTATCAACAATTCATCTTTGGAGACGGATCGTCAGCGGCGGCTTGATTATCCTACTGACAATAGTAAGACAAAACATGATTGCGGAGTTGTAGGTTGTTATGATTGTGTACGCCACAAGCACAACGGGCTCGTACTGAAAGGAAATCGCTATATATGGAAAGGATGAGAGGACAAGACAGTGTCAAATGGCAATACACGCCATAAGAGGCGTCACGCCATCCACGCCAAGTAACGCCAAACTTAGCGCGGATGGCGGGATGCGCGACGCTCAGATCAATAGTCTATGGATCGGGAATTCTAATTTAAAAGTAGGTGTTTACTGTTTTTTTCCTGCTTAATCTGCCGTTGCGTCGGGTCGATTAATCACTTGTTTATTTCAATTTGCAGCAGTGTATATCATATCGTTATAAATACATGTTGCTAAAAACAGCTAAAATGCATTTTGGAAAGATAGAAATGTTAACTTTTGCTCCAACTTTGGGGGGGGGGAGGTGGTGGCAAAACATACTTTTGATCCACATTTTTCGTTGGCGGGGGGAAATGCCCATTTCCCCCCACCCCCCTCCCCCTGGATCCGCTCCTGGCGCCACCACTGCTGCCTTGCCTACCTAGTCTCAAGGGCTCAGCGCCGCCCCTGATGACGATTGTAGAAGGAGTTACTAAATTATAGACGCTCTAAGCTGGGCAAGTAATGTTGTACGTTTTTTTTCGTTTTTCATCAATTTTAAAGCTTCAAATTATTTGCAAGTCCTACACTGGATCACAAAAAGATTATTCAATTCAATTCTTACGGGGCTAAACTACATACTGTTCGTTTGGGTTTTGTAGTTTTTGTGGGTTTTCTCATGTGTTTGGCGTTGAGAATTTAGTGGTGGCGTAATAATTTTTTGGAATAAAAATGCATGCAAAATATCGAATATTATGGGAAAAACTAGATAACTGCTGCTGTCGTTGGGGAAAAAAAATGTTTATTGTATCATATATTGTTTATTGTAACCGGAAATATGCCATAAGTAAGGTGTTTTCAATAACATAAAAGAGATGACTGACTTTGCCTCAGCCAGTACTGCAGGAAGTACTCGGTGGCATCACCGCGCACTATGAAATGTACTTGCGTGCAGAAAAGGTAATTTCCATAAAAATGTGACTACCATGTGACTTCTGCCACCTTTATAAGTAAGTTTTGCTATGTAACTCAATTATTCTGGGAAAACCCCGTATAATCCCTTTAAGTGTTCATAATAAATCGAACGACTTCGCTGAAAATTCGAAAGAAACTTGCCAAACGTTAAAAAAAATGAGAATGACTCGTTGTGTATAGAAATTGTTTGTTTTTGCCACCATTTTAAAGAGAATAGGTCACCTTGAAAGTTGTCTTGAAATTCAACCATCTTGAGCTCAAAACTACGAATATGACTTTGGTTTGGGCAACTGGTGGATATTTGTGGAGAAAGAAGTAAGTCTCTCTTTCTATTTCACGAGAAAGCGTACGATAGCAGCTGGCGTTCTGGCTCCGCCTGACGCCAAGTACAGTCTTTGGCAAGGGGCCGCCGCGCCGCCCGGGCGGCTGAGCGGATATTAACGAGGCGTCGTGATCAGAGACTACGTGCCAGAGAGTGTCCCTGCCTCCGGCGGCAAGCGTTCATGTCCCGATCGTGGCCCGGAACAGCGGACATGAAACCGGGCCCACTAGTCCTGTGTCGTAATTACTTAGCGTAGGGAAGTAATTATTTCACCACAACCCATTTTTAGATCTGCTCTACAAATCTGCTATATGTCAGTCCAAAACCCCATGTTAAAGGTGAATTATTCCCTTTAAGAAATGCTTGCACATCATCTTAACCCTATTTGTAACAGGCTCCTGGCTACCCCTATTTGTAACAGGGGGGGGGCGGATTCCGCCCCCCCCCCCCGGAGATCTCGAGATCTACCCGTCCGATTTTCACAAATGAAACGGCGTTTGGTTCCCCTAAACACGATCTACATTTCTAAATAACAAAAAAAATCTAAATTTTTGATAGGGGGGCAACAGGGGGGCAAAAACCACAAATTTTAGTGGTATTTTTGATCCAACATACCTTTCATGTTTATCGACCAATTTTAACACAATTAATACGAATCGATAGAGATTGAATTGGAAATTGATATATGATAGTGGCGTTTGAAAATTCAAAAATCATAGGCGTGTGCAGGTCACTCAATATGGGGGTGAAGTAAATGCGTAATAAAACCATTTTTTGATGTTTTTTTTAAAGAAATGAAATGGTATGTTATTGTGACATTAAGCAAAACAGTTAAAAATCATATTTTTTGCCAAAGGTGGTACCAGGTTAGTGAAAAAGGGGGGTAAAATTGGAGAAAAAAAATATGAACCGCAGACAAGTTGCTACCCAGCACTATAAATATGTTACTGATCGTAGATAGTTCCTTTTTGCATGTTTTACTTCATAATAGGCGTATCCAGGATCCAAACTGGGGCGGCTCAATACCTTTTGATAAGTATATTATCCGCTATTATGATACTAACTAGTCAACAGTGACTATTTCACTTACAACTTCAATTAACATTGCTTATCCCCCTTTTACCCTACCTGGACTCGCCTATTATCTTATAATCGTTCGTAGAGTAGCCTGTGGTGCGTGTTTCATCCGAAAACTACAGTATGTTATGTCATTGTACGTCCATGCCTCTTAGTTTCCTTGCAATAATATGACCCCCTTTCTTCCATTCCTGAGCGCGCCTCTGCAAAAAAAAAATACTTTATTCCCTTTCCTGGCCTCATATGTGCATATATAATTATAAGCTAACCGTCTATTGCGCCGTTATCGCTGGCATATCGTCATCACCAAGCCAGTCATCCCCCTTTTCATGTGCCTGAACACGCCCCTGAAACTCTATATGTAATAAATTATGCAAATAATGGAAGCAGAAGCTATCTTTTACATCTTGATAACTATAAATGCCCCTTACATTGCTCGATTTGCTTCCCGCCAAGCATTGAATACTTCCTGGACCCCCCCCCCCCCCTTTGCAAGCCCCTGAAACCGCTTTTGCCATGAAACTTTAATGATATTTCATTAGCATCAACTAATTTGCACTTGTTGCAATAACCGTGAACCGATGTAACTCCTTCATACTTGAGGCAGTTACGAAGAAACCGTGAAGATCGCATTTCCGTATTATCGCCAAATATCGCCTCCGAACCCACCCAAAACTGTACCCTGGAACCGCCTCTGTTGAGGTTAAGAACTCAATGACTCCAAATGCGGTATTCAATTCTATGAAAAGTCCCAAAATTTCATGGGCCTGCTCCCAGCCGTTCTGGAGATATCTGCGAAAAAAACATGAGGGGGTGGAATCCGCCCCCCCCCCTGTTACAAATAGGGTTAAATCTGGAAAAACCACCTGAGGGGTAGGTAATACCGATCACAATAACTAAGTGTTTCACAAGCATAATCGATGCCGTTTTAATTATCCAATACAATAATTACCTACCAAAAGAAGTGTCAATGCTGGAAACGATGATAACACATTATGTAAAGTGTCTAGGGCTCTCAATTTTATCATTGATATGTTAATTGGCAATCTTTATAACTCCTTAAATAGGTTTTTCCTTAACATAACTACCCCCCCCCCCCCCCCCCCCCTCCCCCTCCACCCCCTATGTACTTGTCTGATGAGATGTTTTGTTTTATTGGAGATGTTTTTCTTCTTTATATGGCATTTGTGCCACATAGGATACACTAGTCGTCCGCTAGACATAGGATACACTACCCGTCCGCTCCGCTTGACGATTAGCTGGCATCTCCGGGATGGAGGTATCCGCACCAATTCAGCACGTGAATTAACTGGGACTTCTAAACTGAATAAACTGAGCGGTGCCGGATGGACAGACAGACAGATAGACAGACGCTTATCAAATAGTAATATAGATGTTGGGAAGTTTTTAACCCGCGCGCGGGTGGGCCTCTGAGACTTAGCCCTAGCGGGGTGGCCAAAATGAACCCCCTACTAGCTTAAAAACTAAAAGGGCTACAAAGACGTGGAAACCCCGTTCGAAAGCACTTAACAAGACCATGCATTGTCCATTCGGCCATTGTTTTTTGCTCAGGTCATTATTGAGGTCACCTGAGGTCATCGGAGGTAAAATATTCCGAGTTTCGGACTTTGTTCAAGAAATTCCCGAATATCTCGGTTACCATGATGCTAAGAACAAACGAACAATAACAACCGAAAACTCTTGAAAAATTTAAGCGCTAAGGTGTCCTCAAATTTTACCTCAGGGCAATAGTAAAAACATAGATAAAATACATGTAAATACTTCGCTTGAATATTGTTGCTTTCGTTCGTCTTCAGTTAGCCAAAGCAACTGTCCGACGGAAAATGCATTTGTTATACATTTCATTCACATGGCACAATGCCGTTTGCACATTGTAATCAACTGTACACATGCTTAATTCCGTGTGTGGCAATGGTTAGGTACGCATTCTGTGATAGTAGACGTTTTCACAAAGGATTATTGCGCTGAAAAGTTGCTGACAGATTCTGAAAGTTTTGAAAAACTACACAACTTTTACATGCGATTTTTGGGTAGAAATGTCCCTCATAATTTTGTAATATGTTGGTAAGAATACAATATGTCAGCAGAATTGCGGTTTGGTGGTAATAAGCAAGATAAGTATTGATAGAATCTTCCTGAAAAGTTTCAGGAAAAGTTCCACCTATTGAGGTCTTGGCGCCAGTGACGCCACACTAATGTTGAAGCGAGATGTCGCTAGAAGCGCCGGAGGATACCACCTTGCACTTACGGCCTTGTATTCTAGGCTGTTACGTAAATTGTGTATCGCCAACTTCTTATTGTCTTCCTTAAAATGTGACGGATTATAGGATATGACGTCACAACTAGAATAAAGTGCATAGTAACAAACATAGAAACCATAATATTCAAATATTTACAGAATATGTAAACAACATTTGAACAAAGCACAAATAAGAACTAGTTTCTGATTTATCTAAACCGACTTAATCGCAATTTCCATTCATATCTGTCTTATTGCATTCATATCTGATCTGTCTTAGAAAGTGAAGTTCATCCGCCGCCCGAGGAGGAGAGATTGTTTATGTTTTCTGCTGCAAACAACCTTGAGTTTTGGATATTGAGACACTTAACCCTCGCCCGTGCAGCGTCCGATCATTGCGTGACCGTACAGGGGGGGGGGGGTACCCCCCCCCCCCCCCCCCCCCCACCACCACCACCAGCGTTTCGCTCCTGATTGAGCTAGAGCTTCGATTAAAAACCAACGCAATGCTTGTCACCAGAGGAAGCCATTGACACCCGATGTTAAGGTCCTAGGTCATTAGGTGACCTCTGAGGTCATGTCAATAACCCAAAAGTCAACCAAATTGTAAATGCGTATAAATTGAATTTAATGGAGATCGCGAATCGCGAATGACCATATGATTATGCTAAATGGGTGCCAAATTTGAAATCAGAGTCACAAAATGTCATACAAACTGCCAAATTCCAAAAAGGTCATGGCGGGTCATTTGAGGTCAGTGATATCGGTTGACCTGTGGATGCGCATGACCCCAGTGGAACATATAATTATGTAAAATGGATCCCATATTTGAAATCAGCGTCACAAAATGTCCTAGAAACTGCCAGAAGCCAAACAAAAGTAATATGAGGTCATCGGAGGTCAGTGACCTCGGTTGACCTCTGCAAAAGTCAATCGAGGTCAAAATCTCAATGGAAACCGCAACTGTCACCTGGAAACACCTGTGCATGTCTCCTGAGCTCCTGAACAACACACACTCAAAAACTGCACAAGTTACAAGAGTCAATACTAACAGGTCCATAGGTCATGGGTCATGTGACCTACAAATTCAACATTTTCAGAATATGTGTCAAATTCTTCAACAGTAGGGTACTGAAAGTTTGATTGCAATCGGTTGATATTTACACGCAAGTTATTCCCGAAAAACCGAGGGGGGAGGTGGCATCTACCCCCCCCCCCCCCTCCTGCACTGGCGAGATTTAAGTACCCATATATTTATTAATGGTGGATGATAGTAGATTTATCGACATACCACGAGAGCTTGACAGTTGAAACCTGTTCCTCAGCGGCTTGAGCAGGATCGCACCTTCAATAGCTACTCGTTAGAACTCGGCCCGTTCCGACGAAATATGATATGATGGATCTCGACTTCTGCACAACACTCGTAATCGGATTATGGCCAGCCTCTCATGTCAATATCACGGTAAATACAAATATGTAAATGGTTGTAAACCACCCATTCACACGCGCCCTGGAGGGCCTCTAATAATTGCACGCCCTGGAGGGGGGGGGGCGGATTTCGTCCTCCCTAATATCTCAAAAACCACGCAATGTAGCGACAAGCGGAAAACGGCGTTAGATAGCACGATACAAGCTCTATCGAAAGTTTATCGGTCTTTTTAGGTCCGGGCAATATTGAGGTCACCATAGGTCATCAAATGTCATATTTGTGTTCTCCCAGTTTTAGGACTTCGCTCCAGAAACCCCCAAATATCTCGGGAACTATGATAGCTAGGAACAAGCGGGAAAAGGAAATTAAAAGCTTTTTAAATATGCAA